>PQXI01000014.1:0-280029 GCA_004786145.1 Botrytis paeoniae | reverse complement strand
ATATATATTCGATTCGTCCCTAAGCCTAGAGTGACTAAGTCTTCCACTAATATTATAATAATAATATTATTATTATAATCAAAAGTCAACCTCCTAGAATTTTGAACATCGGGAAAAGTCTCATCTCGCCCTAACGAATATATACAGGAGATAAGGTTTATATAGGCTTCATGTTCGTATATTTCAACTGCAAAATAGGAAGAAACCAGCTAGGCGGTTTAATTTATACATGCCTTCGCATACATTATCAAGAATCATAACGCACCCACTATGCTCCAAAATCAACCGTCACCGCCCCTGAATCTTCAACTGATACTGTAATTTTCCCATCCACAACCTTAACCGTATGCCCAACCGTCACATTGTGCAATCGTACAGGTTTTCCGTTATCGAGTTCGTAATTGTAAGAATATCCATCGTACGTGATACCGGTGATTGCATCACTACCGTTTGCGTGAAGGGCTCTCAATGTTGCCAACTTCGGTAGCGCAGCTGATGCATAGTGACCCGAGGATCCGGCTGTGGTATTAGTTGGGATTGTGATTGTGTAATTTCTGATTGGGCGCGGGACTGGATTCAAGACTGTAGAGGTTCCATTTACGGTATAGTTGTATTGATGCATGTTGATAATTATGATGCGCTTGAGGGCACCATTGACATATGCAGCGTAAGCCGATTCCAATGCGTTCGAGAGTGGGATTTCGGCTATGGTTGTGGTGGCTGCGGTAAGATTGGATAGGAAGGCAGCAGCGGCGATGTTACCGTAGTATGGTGGCTTGGTGCCCTTTGGGACAACATCCGTGTCCTGGGGCTGCCAAGCCTGGTAGCGGAATGAGAGTCCCGTGTGGAAACTGGATGAAGGGTTAATATGAGATTCGTGAAAAGTGATTATCAGGAAGTACATACTGGATGCGACGAATGCTCTTACTTGCACCATATAGAGCGAAGTCCAAGTTCCACTAAATAGAAGTCAATATGATGAGATGAAGACCGACTCCAAACGGGACGTACTAGAGCAGCACCATATGCATTTGACAACCCTGGTGCACCTTCGTTGTAAAGAGAATTAGTCTCTCCGAGGATGAAGGGTATGCCAGACGAAGCAAGAATATTAGATACGTTCAGCTGTCGGGCCACAGACACTACAGTTGATGTGTGATTCATAAGGGTTCCTTGAAGTGTTACACCTGGCTGTGTCGCACCACCGATATAACTTTGAATATTCTGTTAGTATTCGAAATTTAATATCGTGAATGGGACCATACTTATGTGATGATATCAATTCGATGTCTTTATCCACGTCTAATCCATCGTTCCATGTGGTGACAGGATCGAGATGATTTTCAACACCAGCAAAAGAGGGTGCTAAGAATCCATAGGAGGCCAAGTCAGGACAAGCTGCTGCGACGCCTTCCTTGATCTGTCGACTGCCATTCAACCATTGGCTTACGTATGTTGATTCATTCCAAGTAGGAGGTCGAACTGGCCCTTGTGCAGAGGTGGAAAATAAATCTGGTTCATTTCCATATTCCCACATGAGAAGCTTCCCGCCCTCTAAAGCTTTGCATGCCAAGGGGATTGTGTCTAGCAGAGTTTGCCATCCAGCAGAATTATTCGCACCTAGACCCAAATTGAATCCATGACTAAATTTGACATCCGGCCAAGTACTGTAAGACTCAAAAAAGGATGGACCGAAATAAACCGTGGTTGGATAGTCTGTAGCCTTTGCTGGATTGATTGTACCATTCACAGCATATGGAAGACTTGCATTGTAAAGAGCATAATCCTGAGTGTTTCCCCCAACTCGAATATGCGGTTTAGTACCTTGAAAATTTCCAAGATTGTTAAGCAAATTATCTGAAAAGGTATTGGGACTCGAGTTATTCCCTGAATATGTAAGCATATGAGCCACGCAATATGTCCCTGGGCCTCTAACATACCAGCGTAATCCGGAAAGAAACAAAACTCGATAGAGTAGCTTATGAAGGCCGGAAGTGGGGTACCGGCGCCTGCTGGGGCGGTCGTTGCAACAGTGAAGCTACTTTGAGCATGAATTGCTTGCACAAAGCTTAGAAGGATGACTCCAGTGATGCGGGCCATTTTGTAACTACTAGATATCTAGTGATTTTCTATCCCCGAAACATCAATTGGCAAAAGAGAACAACTAATAGTACATTCGATGAAGAGAGGAATGACAAGAGAGAACGTCAACGAAGTTTAAGTAATCAATTCACAGTCTGTACATTGCAGATCTCTGGTTCTTTCCCAATATCTCATTGCTACGGATAGCAAGTGCATATCCTACGTTGTACTCGCAGTATATCATACCGGAAACCGAAGTACCTTTAATGAGAGAAGCTGGATAAATTACTACTTGCATATCGATTGAATTGAGTTTGACGTTGACGTTGTCCTTCTTGATTGCCCAAGAATTGCCGACGCGGGGAAGTCGGGGAACGAGTACACGCAAACAAGGTCTAGGGGTGCTGGCTGACGTGCTACATACATAGCATGATGCATACTACGTATATACATAGTAGGGACACCGAGGTAGTATTCTCGGCGTAGAGTCCATAGTTACTCCCTCCCTCTCTTTCCACCAATACTAATGAATAAGAAGGAAATCGTAGACCTACAATTAGCAATTGGATGGATGAATTGATATATTTTGCCCTAGCCCTCCTTTAGATCATGAAAAACACTGATAGCTTTTCAGACGATATCTTTGTGTGTATCATTATATAATTTAGAATATAATCACATATGTACTGAATGATATAATTATGTAAAAACGTATTCTACCCTTTTCATACCTTCGTCTCTCGCCTGTTTTAACTTGTTTTTGATGACTGTGTACAACTTTCCCAATTACAAATATTGAATGTGCTATCACCTAAATTAGGCTTAGTGACAGCCCCGCGGCGGAGCTTATCAAAGTTTCACTCACCTCACGATAAATCCGATAAACGAACGCCCTATCGTGAGCTCCATGATTCCATTAAGCTCTCCGTAACTCCAGTTACTCAAATTGTTTCAATTCCGGTGCATTTTCAATCGGGTCTAATAGAGATCTTCTTTCTACTCCCCCAAACCAATATTTGTCTCTCCTACGCCTCAATTGTCAGCAACGGCCAACTGTTATTCCATGGTGACGTTAGTGCTCGAATCTGGAATTGTTAGAATAAAAGCCCCCAGCTTGGCACCCCCCCTCTCAACATGAACAACATAATAAGATCAACAGCAAGAATACTACCTCGTTCACGTTTTCAACCGTCTACTTTACCAGTAATAAACTTACGAAAGGCTTCCAATATGTCGCACACAGTCCCAAAACTTAATGATCCGTCGCTCTTCAAAACCGGAGTTGCGTACGTTAATGGGGAATGGGTCAAGGCAGCTTCCGGAAAGACATTCGACGTTCATGGTAGGTTTTGCAGATTCATTAAGAGTCGGTGCTGAGTAAAAATGCTAATCTATTCACTCTGCAGATCCATCGACTGGAAAATTGATCGGAAATGCCCCAGAGTTCGATGTAGCTGATACGAAGAAGGCAATCGATGCCGCTGCCGCAGCATTCCCCTCATTTAAGACTACAACCGGAAGAGAACGAGCTAAGCTATTACGAAAGTGGTACGATTTGATGGTATGCTAGAAGAATAAATTATGCAAAATACAATGCAGGATGATGGTTGATTAATTTCATACAGATTGAAAACAGTGAGGATCTTGCTAGGCTCATAACATGGGAGAATGGAAAGCCATTGGCGGATGCGAAAGGAGAGACAACATACGCAGCCAACTTCTTGGAATGGTTCAGCGAAGAGGCTCCCAGAAACTATGGAGATGTTATTCCATCATCGACTCCTGGAAATAGAGTTATTACCTTGAAGGAGCCTGTTGGTGTCGTTGGACTTATCACCCCGTAGGTTTATCCTGCAGTACAATGATTGCACAATGCTAATTTTGTCTAGATGGAATTTCCCAGCTGCTATGATAACGAGGAAGATTGCCCCTGCACTGGCAGCTGGTTGCACAGTTGTTGCAAAGTCTCCTGGAGAAACACCTTTCACCTCTCTCGCTCTCGCCGAACTTGCACACCGGGCTGGAATCCCCAAGGGTGTTGTAAACTTTGTCAGCTCTCTCGATAATACACCTGCTGTTGGCGAGCTTCTCACTACTTCCCCAATTATCAAAAAAATCTCTTTCACCGGATCTACTGGTGTGGGTAAGATTTTGATGAAGCAATCATCTTCGACATTGAAGAAGTTGTCTTTTGAGCTTGGTGGAAATGCTCCGTTCATTGTGTTTGATGATGCAGACCTCGATCTTGCAGTAACTGGTGCTATCGCATGCAAATTCCGTTCCTCTGGACAAACTTGCGTTTGTGCCAACAGAATTTTTGTGCAATCTGGAATCTATGACGCCTTCGCCGAGAAGTTTGCAGCAAAGGTCAAGGACTTCAAGGTTGGAGGTGGTTTCTCTGATGGCATTACGCATGGACCTGTTATTCACGGCCGCGCGGTTGACAAGGTTGAAGCTCATGTTCGAGATGCAGAGAAGAAAGGAGGAAAGGTTATTCAAGGTGGACAGAAGATCCCTGAGCTTGGAGCAAACTTTTTCCAACCCACCGTCATCACTGGCGTTACTACAGATATGGATATTGCAAACGAGGAAACTTTCGGTCCTGTCGCAGGTCTTCTTAAATTCGATACTGAAGAGGAAGTCGTTCGGATCGCAAATTCTGCCGATGTCGGCTTAGCAGGTTATTTCTTCACCAAAGACGTTGAGAGAGCCACTAGGATCTCAGAAGAGTTAGAGCTTGGAATGGTTGGTGTCAACACTGGATTGATCAGTGATGTAGCATCTCCATTTGGTGGTGTTAAGGAATCAGGATTTGGACGTGAAGGAAGCAAATATGGAATCGCAGAATATCAGACCATTAAGGTGGTCACATATGGAGGCATGGGCAAGCCTTTGCAAAATTAGAGAATCAAAGCAACTTGGAATAGAAAAATAGCAATGATACCACATGTTTTAACATTGACAATACTTGAGACCACGCCGAGCCCTCAATATTGATAGTGAGCCATTGTAATATACTCCAAGTGTTTGTTGTTGCTAACAGAATCAGAATGGCTATTCGCCTTCTCTTATCGTCACTCAATGCATACCTATTTAGTCAACCGAATTGATACATCAAGCGAAAGTGAATATATATCCCGTGTATTATCGCAAATACAAAAAACAAAAAGTTTCACTTCAAAGAAAACAACAACGAAAACTTTCGAAGCTTGAGATCCAGTCCCCGTCTTTGAAATGACCGCATTAGGCGGGCTCACTTATGATATTAGAGACCCTTCGACTCACAAGACTGCATGCTACTTTGAGATAGATATGTATGATCTTCTTTTTACTGTGGCACACCGCCCAGATCTTGTAGATGAGGATGCTACTATGTTAGACAAGCAAAAGGCTCTCCTCCGGGACACAAAAGACCAAGATTATTATTTCCGAAGTCTCGAGTTGATTCCTGGCTTTCCCTTTCTGGAGTTCCAAGGTGCTTCCGTATTCAAAGACAATGCAGATACTCCTAATATATCTCATCACAGTATAACCCAGAGGTATGTTGAACAGTGCTTTGTAGCTGACTTTCATCGAAGCTGGCTTCTGATTTACTGACTTTTGGTAGTTTCCTCGAGTCTATCAAACTTGCACCACCAGAAATTCGCACCAATATCTTTGCACAAATACCAACCAAGAGAGTGGTGGAAGACGATGATTTAGACTCATTTGCGTATGTCAAAAAAAGTTCCCATCTAATGCAAGATTACTCTACTCTCTACGATTTCCAATTTGCCCCCGTCAAGTACTCCGTTCAAGTCACCAGTAAAGGAACTCTCAACAAGGATAAATATCTTGAACCCCGAGATGCGGAAGTAAAGATTCCGCCAAACAACGAGTTTTTTGAGAGATATTTTGCAGTGCTCACGGACATAAGTTGCAGCAAAGATAAGAAAAAGACAATGGGCATCGTTTATATCGAGAATGACCATCCAAATTGCTTTGCTCGGTCTTATGTCGATTTCATCACATTTGCTACCTCTCTCGCGCATTCGGAAGCCTTCTACTTCGAGAAGGATTCAAGCGACAGCAATGCAGGCATTTGGAAGAGCGAGATCAGGGAATCAAGCCTGTTGAGGGAATTCTTAGCGTGGTTTTGGAAAAAGTTTGGTTTCAACTTGACTAATGAACTTGAGGTATACCTACATGATTCTCCCACGACAAGAGACACTTGCTAATACTTATACAAATCTAGGCTGGTTTCGCCTCGTCAAAAGTTAACCATGGGAAATTTCGTTACCTCCAGAACATCTCTCTCGACATCCTTGTCATGGAGCCGCTCATTCACACCCAAAAATGTGTCAACGGCCGTCGAGAAAAGCTTTTTCTCCAGGAACTGCAAAATTTCCCCAACATCGAGTCGCTCACTGCATTCCTACAAATAGGGGATACAGATTTGGCGGATTTGATACACAGTCCCGGTGCTTATAGATGGGCGAATGCGCTGAGAGAAATTACTTTTGCAAAATACTTCGACGTGCAGATTCAGACGTTGAAAGGGATGTCGTCGAAAGGACAGAATGATCATGCTGTGTATCGGAAGAGATTGAGATAGTTTTTGATGCCAGAATGCTTGTGCTATGGAACTACGGATGATGTGCCGGATCATCTGGGGATTCGCGAAATGTTTGCTATGGAGGAACAGTAGATAGTATGCCGAATGTTTGGGTTTGGTCAAGGACGCTTCTTGTGTTTGGGTATTAGAAGTCAAGATATTGGGATCTATCAATTATTGGATGATCTTTTTCCAACGATATAGGTGAGTTATCACCCGCAATGAACGACACTACACAAGCCCGTGGTCTATATGCAATTCATGAAACCGGTGATATGGGTAATAAGTTAAGAAATTCCGTATCCTCGAGTGCGCAGAGAACGCAGATACTCTGGACTCTCTTCTGGGGAAGGATAAGTCTAAGAGGCTTCTTGATTTCCAGACATAGTACACATATTGAATGAAAGGTACAAGGATATATACCTCAGATGGCATCAGCACATGCCTCGTTGCTGTGATATTCGACTCTTTTTCATTCACTAATTGCATATATTTCGGATTTGTGAGCATATTGTTATGGAATAATTGAGAGTACTAATTATTCTTATGTTTTCCTTTTTAGTATCCCGTGATTCCTCTCTTGCCATTCCACTACCTCATCTTTCTCCATTTTAGAAGATAAAAGTACTTCTAACGATTCATTCTTAATTAGTTCGTATCCTAAAACCCAAGTCTTTTATATTGTTTAAACAATGAACAATCCCATTTTCAAATATCAGGATCTTGAAACAATTCCCGGAGCCCCAACTCTTCAGGTAAGTCATTCGTGTTTCCCTTCAACAATGAATTTGGCATCAGGAGACGACGAATACAATCCTGTACTGCCAACTGACGGTTATGCAAAAGAGATGGCGTATCTGTCTCATTACTCTTATAATGATAATCTTTGGGATCATAATTCTTATAGAGATCCTCATCCCAATCGCTATCGGACTCTTCATCACCATCACTGCTCTCTTCATCAGCATCGCCATAGACATCAAAGATCACCTCAATAGACTTCGAAAGTTTAACATCTTGAAAATGTTTGATTAAGCGTCTTGACCATCCAGTTCTCATTGGATCACAGCGAGCCTCTGCAGTGCCTTCCGTGTGATAATTTCTATTGAGATACGTGATATTCCGAAGATTGGGAAACCATGAGTGGTCTCCACAGTGTTTTTTCCCGCAGATATTTCCTTTGCAGCCTTTTGCGCCGCAGCGATTTTCTGACAAACTCGCAATGAATTGACGCATGTGCATGTGCATAGCTCCGCTTTTGAGATTAATCGTCTTGGTGGAAAATCGTAGAGTAAGGTGCTCTAATCTATGATATTGTAGGAGGTTATTGATTGAAAAGTACTACAAATTTTGTTAGCGAGTTCTAGCTCCATCTGATAATTGAAGAGCTCCCAATCGTTGAGATTGCAGCCCAACAATTATAAGCTTTCATTTTCTGAATCTCATTGAATAACTCAAGTCGTTTATACTGATGCCACTTTGGAACTTTTGGTATCTTTACCTTTGGATACACATTCCAATTACACGTATTTATGTATAGACCAAAGTGGCTCCAAAACCACCCCAGAAATTCCTTTAGAAGACTACGTTTTCTCCCAATAGGAGACCACCAAATACAACTATCGTAACCGATTTGAAATTCCTCGTGGAGCGCCAAAGAGTATGCGAATTGGACCAATTGGCTGTAAGTACTCTCCGGTGGATTCCCACAAACACTCCTCTCCAGAATTCGTTGTGTGCTTCTATGATCTCTCCAGTCTTTAGTATTTTGAATTTTCCAGGCCTGTGCATCTAGTCCCGTGGTGGGTGCATAGACTGCTCGTGTTCCCTCTCGGAACATAAGAGCAGTGATTGGCATTGGATATGACGTTATTGGTCCACCTCCCCCTTCATCATCGCTATGGGGATGGCCATGGAGTCGTCTGGATAATAAAACCGGATCTGGAATAAAGCTACTTCCTTCAATATCCTTTTTTGCGGTTGGATTAATCGACGGTTCCTCAATAATATGTGAAAAGACCACTGCAACAATCTCTGGAAACATCTTTCTGAGTCTATAGAGGAAGCTTCTCACTGTCAGTTGAAATCTCAATCGGGTTTGAAGGAGCTCACAATGCAGGTAGGTGTTTATCCTGTTCGAATCTTCCATTTGGTAAAGCATATCCTAGGATATTCAGATGATAGGCCCGGTATGGGAAATGGGGAATTAATTCTCTACCATAAAAGAGATAATCTTCATGCGCTCTATTGTAAAGTGGGTTAGAAACGTCTGATTCTGATTCTGCCATGGTAGCGTCTGTTAAGGAATGGTTGCCGGTTGATAAATTCTCTAACGCTTATTGACTGTCCATCTTAAGCAGTACGAGACCTCTATTGACTGATCGAAATATAATTATGATTGTCAAGGAGAACACTAAAAAGTGCATTATCAGATGTCAGAATTTAAAAGGCTTGGTATCAACGAACTGCAATAACAATCGCAGTGCTAAATAGAGCAGACTCGTCACTGCTTTTTCGGTCGAATCAATGTTTAAACTCCCACGTCTCCGAAAATCCCAAAGAAGAAGCAACTACCACGATACAGAATCAGGAGGTCAAAATCAGAAGGGACTGAACCCCAGAGTGGAGGAGCAGTCTGCTATCAACTTGTACTAATATAGAGCCCTCAAAATGCTGTTCTTCGTAAAAAGACTAAATACTTATCATCAACAACAGGATTCAACCAAGGGCGATTAAGCGAATGCATTGAAGGGGCGAATGTCGAGTTTTCGGTGAATGTATCCTTGGTCTAGCGACCTCTAATACAAGTTTTGACGTGTCGCGAGACGAGATCCTTCTGAATCAAGAAACATTTTCAATCAATTAATCAAATTATCTTACAACATGAAAAATCCTCGATTTGATAACTCAACGCCTGAGCCAAAGATACTGAATGTAATGGTCGCTTACTCGAATTTATGAGCATGACTAGTAGGAATGTGTCTCTTAGTTGACAATCCTAGCATGTAAGAAACTTGCTCGTCACTTTATCACCTCGACAGAAATTGGCATCAGTAAGTTGATAAGTCTAATGATTACAAATTCCAAAATAACGTGAACGCCTGCCTTCGCTTGTGCCAACCTTCCATGAGCTCCTCCCCCTTTTTTCTCAGGGGCGGAGAAATAGTTGTAAATCATAGAGCCTAGTGTTTGCCCCTTCTTTCATCCTTTGGCTTGCTGCCTCCTTTCCACCTCGTGGCTTCCGCCGTCCCACCCATTTCCCATTCTTGTCTTCGCCTCTTATCTGTGATTTCCTTTTTTTTTTCCTTTTGTATCCTGGCTTCTTCTTCTTCTTTCTTGCACTTCTCGCTTTCTTGTGCTATCTCTAATTCCTTCTTTTCATACTCTTCCTTGTATTCCTTAATTTTAGCATCTTCTTCCTTAATTTGACATTTGTAGGTATTTATGGAGGATATCATTCCTTCCACGGATTTAGAAGAAGCTGTGGTATTTTTACCTGTCTTTTTTGAGTCTTCAAGCTTTTGTTTTAGCTTCTTATACCTTTCTCCGAGTTCAGCTAATTTCTCCTGGTGTGAGGACCTCTTAACATAAGACCCAAGGATCCTTCGTGAGCAAGGGTTGTCGACAAATTTCAAACTTCTTTTCTCTCGGATAAATATCAGGAAGGTATTGGTTCTGTCCATTGCCTATAATATATGTGTACTTAGTAAAATGAAACTACTGTGGAAATAGTATAAGTAAGATCTTACAGTTTCTCTCCTGTGTTCTCTTGCACATTCATCTCCTTCTAGGAATCTATCAAGTACCCAGTCAAAACGATCTTGTGTCCAACCATCAAATTCTCCTAAATATCTCCACTTCTCTTTTTTTAGATCTTCAAATGGAATGTATTTGACTGTTTTATCTTTCTGGAAAGCTATTCCCCCCATTGGGTCCCCACTAATGTAGATAACATAAGGGTCATCTTTCAGACTATACCAATAAGCTTGTTTATACGACATGATGACTAAATACTACGCCGATGATTTGACAATGATACGGATGAGATTGTTATTGTAAAGAGTGCTTCGAAACGATGATGGATATATGGAATAATGAATGATATCTTAATATTAGACTACACTAGAATTCTTGTAGGCTTTATAGGATATCGAGCTAAAGGTAAAAGCTGAAGGCAGCAAAATAGCATTTCTGTTACCTCTAGTTAGTGGAAACTACCAACATTGATGATCCTGAATGCTCCACCTTCCCGTACCAACCGAACAACAGGCAGTGATTGAGAGAAAGGCCTGAGGAAAATTGTATGCCACTGTAGCCCACTATAGGCACCACTCAAACGAAATAAACATAATTTGAACGAGAATTCTTCTTTGAATTTTTATGGTGAGCCCTCCTGAGCTATCAGGAGTTGGCTGGTTGTATAGTAACCGCCCTCGCAGGAGATCCTCATCAGACTTCGAGTTGACCAATTCGAGTACATCAAAACAATAATTAATTAATACTATAGCCATTGCCTTTCCTTATCACTTGTTAATCAAGTCTTATGGACAAATCATAATTGGTTCAATTATATCTATACGTGATTTATATATCATTTGAAAAGATCATCTTAAAATTTACACAGACATCCAGCTCCGGGGTGTGATATGCCCCACTTTCGCCTGTGGGGCCTATAAACCCCAAACAGCCGAAACCCAACATACCTACCTAGTATATGAAACAAAGTAGGCACAAGAGATAGACAAATTTCATCATTTTTCGAGGAGTGATTATAATCGGGACTAACTTTATATCAATTTGCAACAATCTAACTACTTTACATCTAAATCTCAAGCGGTCTGCGTGGTGCGTCTAAGAAGGCTTGTGGACTTCTTGTATAATAATATGCACCCACACCCAGTGCATGGCAACTGAGGCATTCTTCTTTGAAGCGTCACTCATAGCTTTTGAAGTTTCAAAGACTGGGGCAAACTGTTCTAGTGGAATAAAATTGGATATTATCTTGAAAAGGTTCTTGAAGAGTTATCATGTTTTGTAGCTAGCTGGTAGCGAATGGTTGTTTGACGACGGAACTGAATGAAAGGAAATGATAGACTTTACATAGCTTATGCAACAGGTGAATAGCTGGCCAAAAAGTTTTGGCCAGCTAGAAGATTGTTGACTATCCCTAAGGATTTTGAATTAAGGCAACAGACCTGGCGAAGAGGGCTGATAAGCGACAGAATCTTAGCCAGTTAACTACTTCCTTATGAAAGACGCCATGTAAGTCAGTTCCTCTGGGATAATGACATGTCCTAAACCTTCATAGAGTTTCCACTCAACACTATACCCTACACTCTCCAATACTTTTCTCATATCTTCACCCCACTCCAACTTCACTTTCGTGTCGTTTGTACCATGGGTTAAGAGGATCCCCAAGTCTCCTTCCGTAGATACCTTAATACCATCTCGGAGTTGCAATGATGGGAGGTCTAACTCGCTTCTTAACCAACTCTGAACGAGAATCCTCCTTTGTCTCCAATCTTTTCCAGCAGCAGCAACTTCAGCAATTTGTTTCGCAAAGGGCAACCATCCACTAAACCCTACAAATCCTCCAATCTTCTGCAACACCTCCAATCGATCCAATTCTCCACTCAGTAACAAAATCACGCTCATAGCACATCCCTGACTAAGACCTCCCACAAAGACTTTGCGACCCTCATCGTGAGATTCATTGTCCACTACATCCTTAATGAGCTTGCCTAAATACTTCACGCTTTCTCTTAGTCCCTCCTTCTGTTGTTCTTCCCCTATCGTCCGGTCTGAAAAATCTGCAATGTCAAACCAAGCGTTGGCCAAATTCCCGCCAAATACAGTGGTCTTTCGCAGGATTCCGGATGGGAAAGTGAGTTTAGTGTATGGAAGTAATGCATCAAAGTGAACCAGTGCCATGAGCTCTTGGGCAAACGGGACTCCCCAGGATGATGTACCATGAAGAAGAACAAGGGTATTCTTATTCAGTTCCGGGGATTCGACAATGAATGGTGTTGGACGAATTTCCGTTGGTACAGTGGGAGGTGATGGCATTTTATATGCGTCAGCCATCTGATTGGGCACTTGCTGTTCGAAGTAGAACAGATAGTCCATTAAGATACTTAATAGGCCCAACAGAAATATAAGTAGGAATCTGTCCTTTATCATACCCATAATGGAGAAGTTTCGAATATATACTATAGTTGTGCTTAGAGGTGGGGTCTTTCGCACCTTCTTCGATTGGTTACACGACTTCATGTGCATGTGATACCCACAAGCATGCGGCTCCAATTAGTCGTGGTATGCCCAAATCGGTATTCAATCTTTCATAGATGAACGAAAAATCATTAGCATATTATTTCAAAATCAAATAAACTGTCAGTTTTCCATTCAGTAAATTAGAATCTACTATTGCAAGTTTGACGGTTCCAGATTATTGATTGATTTTGAAAATTGATCTACATTTAGTGTATTGCGAAATGTATACCACGACTGAGAGAAGCCACTTGACAATTTTCACGGAAACTATCATTGGTTACATAGCCATGAATTATCTTTGCTATTCAGTCGCAAGCTAGAAGACTCAGTTGCGAATTGTTATTCCACCTGAACGAAGGCCAGAGAGGTTCGTTATAACAGATATTAAATGTGACAGAGGAAGTAAGATCTATGTTGCAGAGTTGACGTATATCTTTACCTCCACTTCATTACTCCATCCACCTGAAAGCTCAAGTTCTTTCCATGCCGCCAATGTGTCGATTTCAAGAACATGGGGATCAGTCTTGCTAATACTGACTGTGTGAAGTGGTACAACCTTCCCAAGGATGGTGACCAATAGGGTTTCTTCGTATGATACATTAGGCAGAGTCGAGATATAGATTCCTGAAAATCAAATTAGAATTTGGTTTTTGTTTCTTTTGGAAAGAAAAAGATAATGGGTTGAACTTACCAAGAGTTCCTAGAGCTTTGATATTTGTGTCAATCAAAATTTTGCCATTCTCTGATTTCGTCATTTTGGTGCCGACAATCGCTGCAGCTCCGGCCATTTTACCAAGGAGACCTAGGTTGGCTATCCATGTAGTATTGTCATTTTTTTGATTAAAAAATCCGCGCAAAGGATAGGCTGATAAGATATCGTACCCTCTCACAGCGAGAGAAACGTATATCAGAGCCTGAGGGTCCACAACTTGCATAGGCTGAGAGATAACTCCACTGGAATGGGCACGGATGATATAAAACTGTGCCTCTTCAACACCAGGAAATTTTGACAATGGCACCAATTCACTAAGTGGTCTCTGAGATACGTTAAAGAAGCCGATTATACCAGTTCCTGTATACGCAGCGCCATGGTATGTTCCGATTGGGAGTATGTGATCATCGTCGTACCCATTATATTGATCTAGACTCTTACCAATGACACTAGGTCTAAAAATGATAGTTTTGCCACGAGGAGTAGGGCCAGTCATTTGGTTGATAAGATTGAGATCGTGTTGACCTGGCACATCTGTAATGTATATCGGACCACCGCTAACACATCTAGCAGCTGCATGGAAGCCAGAATAGTCATGAACGGTCTGAAACATGTCCCAATCTGGGATGAGGTTGAGATGCTGGGTGAACAAAGCATTGTGGGCATTGGTGAAAACATGCCATGGGTGACTGGTTGGAATTTCGGGGAAAAAGTCATCAGAGTTCCGTACGAGAATTGGAGGTCTGTTCTGGGGTAATTGAGAATGAAAGAGGATTTGAGGAATTTGTGACATGCAAGAGATTGCTTTGACACTGAAGTGTCGAAGAGTTGAAAGGGTCCACGCATCTTGATATGCGGATATAAGATTACTGCGATCTTCGGCAGACTCGAAGAGATCAAGCATAAATTGAGCACTGATTCATGTTAGCAAGAAATCAATAAGTTTTGGCCTACTTACTCAGTCTTGACCGCATCAACTCCACAAGATGAAAGAAACGAATAAAAGTCGTCGTAAAACTGCCGAACATCTTCTTTGGCTACCACAGTCATTTTACCACCCAAAGGTAGATTTCGTCTCTCGGAATCTCGGCGAATGACTTCGACTGTCTTGTAAGTCTCAGCGATTTTTCCATCCGCGGCAAGACCACCCCAATAGCCCAAAATCGCGTGCCACACAGCAACATGCTGGATACTAGGCTGTTTCTGTCGGATGAGCGATATGGTGTGTTTCAAGCCATTTGGAAATGCTTCTCTTTCTGCCTCAAACTCAATCCAACCGTGTTGGAATTGACCATGTCCTTTATAGTCAATGGCCTGCCAATTATCGTCAATGATAAAGTTTGTGACGTTGATTTTGTTCTCTGCTAGAATATCGACTGCCTTGAGTATCTTATCTTCGGTTAGTCGTTGCCCAAGCGCATTCCATGTGCCTGTATAGTTGATTAGTAAATTATTTAAATTATGTGGGAAGAGTCATTGGGTATACAATAAGTCAAGCCATCACACCAGTTTTCAACCCAAACCTTTGTTTTCTCGTCCCCTTCTTCGAGCGCTTCGATCTCCTTTTGCGTTTGTCCAGACTCACTCTCGAGAGCCGCAACGACATCTCTAGCATGATACATGACTGCCGCGTTAGCAGACTCATAGTCATCTCCAAGTCCAACAAGGACATGAGCAACAGACTCCTTGGGGTTATCATTTCGAACCTGTCTGAATTAGAATCGCAATAGTCAAGTCTTGAAAAATTCTAACATACTTCCAAGACAACATTGCCATCACTGTCACTTTTGAACAGAGTCATGACATTGTTTATTCCACTGATAGCTAGTAAAACAATGTGCTTGCCATCCGAGCTTAAAAAGGAACAAGTTACGGCCTCTTTATCAAGCTCAAAACGAGTCTTTCCCTGTCGGGGGGCCAGCCAGGGTGTCCAAATTCTAATCAAAGCAAACCATCTAGCTATATTAGCAAAGGGTTAAACATTATGTGATGACGAAGAGTCAGACCAACCTTGCCAATTTATCTTGGCCCCAAGGGAGCCCAAATTTAATGTCCTGTACAGTAGACTCTTTTCCAACAGCTCCTTCAATTGGGACCTGCACTGACCATAGAGTAGTACCTGGGGATTGACTTCGATAGTTCTTAACCTCTAGTGACGTATTCAAATCCTGAACATAATCGGATAAATTACTTGAAATGTTCTCCTGGGAAGTGATCGTTTTCAAGACAATTCTCCCGTCTGACGTTCCCTGGTGATCTTTTACGAGCTTCCAAGATTGGCTCGAGTTGCTTCGGAATTTAACTGTGAAATTTTTTGGGAGACGAGCGGGTAAAGAAGCTTTGAAGTATAATTGATGGAGTCCCAAAGGTGCCACTGTTTGCAAAACCTTTGGTTGATCTGTCTTTTCCACAGACTCCATAAGAAATTCCTCCCATTGGTCTCCATTGCTGCTATACAGAAGTGAAACTTCCCATGATTCTGTGGCACGACTTTCATCAACCTCTAGTAAAGCTGTAACGACCTTGGTATGATCGGGAACAGTCGTCAGTTGACCCAAAGGAGGATAAGTTGAGATGTACGCCTTCAAACTCGGATGGTCCGAAGTGGGAGAGCCTTTTTGTTTTGGAATATACTTCGCTTGAAAGACTTCATTGCCATCTGCTCCACTGATGAATGTCTGAGCTTCAGTCATTTTCACTCAAAGGGTAGAATCAATCTGATGTAGTGTGTGGTAAGGTAAAGTTGAAGGAAGTAGCATATAGGATTTTTATAGAAAAGGTGAGAGTTCCAAGAAAACGGAGGAAAACTAGGAAAGTCTGTTGTTAAACAGATGGAGAAGGAGTGAAGTGTGAAGTGTCAATGAATAGATTTTAATATGTGGTACAGTTTCTTCTCAAACCCGTGACTATCTGTGTGAATCTGTTCTTTTTCTTCTGTACAATGTGGTTGGATGGATGAATGGCCTCAGTATATGTCATTCCAACTTGCAGTGTACGAAACTACTAGCTGCTGATGGATTATGGAGGTTGTTCTTCCGTGCCTCTGAATGTGGACACTGGAGAGCACGTGGAGATAAACACAGGCGCGAATGGAGAACCCCTGACTAGCGGCGGGTTGACCAATTTCTTGGTGGTCGGATAAACGTATACCGGATCGCCGTAAAATTATTTTGGCCCGCAAGAATTGCAAATGGGTGTTGAAGTAGAATATTTGTCGTAGAAGCCCTCGGTCGCGAGACCTTTCTGTTTTCTCTGAAATTCTTCATGTATTCGTGAAATAATCCTATATCTCAGTCACACAAGATGGCAACCACTTCTCTCCTTCGATATTCGGCTCGACCTGACCCTTATGTTTGCGCAAGATGCGCTTTCAGAGCCACTCAAAATTCAAATAAAGCGTCGAGAAGATGGATTGGAATGAAATACCTAGCGAAAGCGGCAGATGCGCAAGTGGCGTGGGCCAAGAATGCTGCGGAAATAAAGACAGGGAAGAAGAAGAGCATGCTTTCAATTTTGGAGGAGCGAGGATATGTACATCAGATAACTGGGTAGGTACCCCTCCTTGGCTTCTTCGATGCGAGACGTTAACTTTTGTTTTAGTTCGAGAGACGAACTTGATCGTGCGATGACGGAAAACCGGCTTGGTGCATATGTTGGTGTAGATCCTACGGCGCCTTCACTTCATGTTGGCCATTTATTACCTTTCATGTCCCTGTTCTGGATGTATATACATGGTTACCACACGGTTTCGTTGGTTGGAGGAGCTACTGCAAAAATCGGCGACCCGACTGATCGTTTGACGACAAGAGAGAAAATGAAGAGTACAACGAGGAATGAAAATATATTGAAGATGCATTATCAATTGAAAGGCATATGGTTGAACGTCGAGGCATATGGAAGAAAATATGGATATCACTGGGAATGGGCATGGAGAAGAGGGTTGGTGAATAACCATCACTGGATGAATAAACTGACAGTAATGGAGCTTCTCCAAATTCTTGGCCCAGGCATGAGAATAGGTGCGATGATTGCCAAGGATACGTAAGTAAATTCCCTCTGTGCGTCTGCTGAAACCTGACTGACATTCATAGTGTCAAGAATAAGATGAATAATGGCGATGGCATGTCCTATTCTGAGTTTTCGTATCCTTTATTGCAATCTTGGGATTGGTGGCACATGTACAATACGAAAGGCATAACAATGCAGATTGGTGGCTCTGATCAGTACGGCAACATCACAGCTGGCATTGATGCGGTCAAATACATTCTAGCGAATCATCCTGATCCTGTAGTACAGGAACAACACCGAAAAGCGGTACCACCTCTCGGATTTACAGTTCCTCTCTTAACCACATCTTCAGGAGCCAAGTTTGGAAAAAGTGCTGGAAATGCTCTTTGGCTGGACAAGGATATGATGAGCTCGTTCGATTTGTATGCGTACTTTCTTCGCACATCAGATCAGGATGTAGAAAGATACCTTAAACTTTTCACATTCATGCCCATCGAGCAAATCAATAAAATAATGGAGGAACACATGAAGGAGCCTCATACTCGAAAAGCTCAACATGCATTAGCACGAGATTTCCTAGAGCTGATTCATGGAGTCCCTGACGCCAAAGCGGCCGAGCTCAAACATCGACTTCTTTTCAGCAAATCCAGTACTTCTGCGAACGTGGAGGAACTGCAGCGTGATTTAGAGAGCGTCGAAGGCACACAAACATCTAGCGAAACAAGCACTGGTAATATCAACGCATCTAACAGACCAAAAGCAGACCTTAAACTACCACGTTCATTTGTTATGACTCGAAGTATTGCAAGAATTGTCGTCGCCGCTGGCCTGTGTGCCACAGCTTCCGAAGCTAATCGTTTGTGCGGTGCTTCCGGACTTTATGTCGGTGGATCCAGACCTTTGGGATATGTAGGCAAGGATGATGCTTTAGTTTTTACCCCGATTAAAACATGGAAAAACTCGGATACTCATCACTATATTATTGATGGTTCAATGCTTGTTCTTCGCCGTGGAAAATCTAACATCCGAATCATCAAAATTGTTCCAGATGAAGAATATATAGCAGAAGGTTTATCATTCCCTGGAAATGAGGACTGGATTAAACAAAAGATGCCTAAAAAGTTAAACGAAGAAGGCGAGATAATCGAGGAAGAGAAAAATCCAAATATCCTCAGTACTGGAGTAGACATATCAGATAGAGAAGAAATTAGACGAATGAGAAGAGAAAGATCGCATGAGAAATCACAGCAAAGATGGCAAGACAGAGAGCCAAGACGTCTTGAAAGAATGCAACTGCTTCAAGCTGATCTTAGAGAGACAAACCAACTTTCGTCGGAAAAGATTGATCTGGATAAGTTGGTCAAGAGGGTAAAGTCGGATGTATCGGTTGATAAAGATCGTTTGGTCAGGAAGATAGATTTCGATGAGCGTTCGAAATGGGAAGATTCCCATGAGGAGGATGAATCGAAAAGTTAGTGGAAATGTATAATTATGTATTAAAAAAAGATTATCCACTCGATGATGATTTATTGTGTCTTCTCATCGTTATCACGTTTGCGAGTGTGCAAGTTGGAAATTTTGAGATGACTTCTATATGTTAGAAACGCACTCGGCTTGTTTGTTTCCCAATTCTAGAACGAATTTGAATAAGTTGTGAGACAATTTTCATAATCGATTTTCATGATGCTGAGAAGAAACATACGCAGTCACCGAATCCGAAAACCTCTCTCAAGTCTCTACCCACAGCTTTGAAAAGTGGAACGATCTAAAAAAATATTTTATCTAATATCTGCATTCTCATAAATCTATAAGATCTCACGCAGAGCAAGTCATAATCCCTTTGCGTAGGGTATCTACCTTTTCATCCATAATCCCTATTCTTTCTACCCAACTCTAATTTGGCAACCCATTCCCATTAATAACCGCCACTTCACCCACACCCTCCGCCTTCCCATTCATAACCACCCCATTCAAATTTACCCGTTTGCTCGCTTTTCCATCCCGCACCTCCTCAGTCGTATCGACTAAAATCTCAAAAGCTTTCCGGATAAAACTTTCCTCCGCCTTGGGATTCGCACTCACGACTCGGATTACATATGCACTTCCCACCACACCGGCTGTGAGATAGATCTCGCCTCTTTTATTAATCAGCTCGTATACTTCTTTCGTGAGACTATTTTGTGCCTCCGTATCCGCATCTGTGGATTTAGGAACAATATTCAGGACAGTCAAGGCGAAATTTGGTCCTGTAACTATATTGAATAAATCTTCTCGTGTCTTGAGCAGACTGACGAGTAATTCCCCGAGCTTCACGTGTCTTCGAATATGTTCTTGTAAGCCCTTGACTCCGTACGTTCTAAGGACAAACCAAATCTTCAAGCTTCGGAAGCGTCTTCCAAGAGGGATTTGCCAGTCCCGATAGTCGGTTACGAGTCCACTTTCTGAGAACTCGTTGCGAAGATAACTTGGTGTTATGGAGAGTGCGTCGATCAAATCTTTGCGTTTCTTGACATATAGACATGATGCGTCGAAATTTGTCAGAAGCCATTTGTGCATGTTCATATCGAACGAATGGAAATGTTGGAAGGACGATGTTAAATGATGGTATTCGGGGCAAACTAAAGCTGCACCTGCATAAGCAGCATCAACGTGAACCCAGATCTCGCCTGCAACATCTGGACGTGCGTATTTTGAAATTATTGACGCGATAGATGCGAAATCGTCAACTGCGCATGTGGATGTTGTTCCCAAAGTCGAAGTTAGATAGAAGGGTTCCAATCCTTGAGATTTGCATTCTTTCAATACTTTCTCTAGATCATCACCCGTCATGGCGAAATCGTTGGATGCGAGTACTGGAATGGATCGAAACCTAACACCGGCTATTTGCGCTGCTTTCTGTGTGGAGCTGTGTGCCATTTCGCTTCCTAAGGCAACTAGCTTACTCCTCTTGTATGCAATCGCATCTTCGAGTTCAACCCCTGATAAACCCGCAGTAGTTTCACGTAGATATTTATCGCGAGCAGCAACCATGACGGTAACTATAGCTTCTGAAGCCGATCCTTGGATAACACCACCACCATGAGTCGTTGACAAATAACAGTCTGGGAGATTAAGAAGCTTGGCCAGCCAGTCCATTACAACAGTCTCCAATTCTGTCACAGCAGGGGAACAGATCCAATTGAAAGCAGGAGCAGTAAAAGCTGCTGAGTATAACTCTCCGAGCATTCCAGGATAGGTAGATGATGCGGGGAAGAAAGCCATAAAATTAGGTGATTGCCTTGATATATCAGTGTCCGTCTTAACGCTCACATATATACGTCAGACTCACCAATGTGTCAGACCAGGCATAATTTTAGTTTCAATGTCTTTCTGGATCTCTGCCCATGATTCACCCTCTTGTGGTGGACCATCTGGAAGAATTTTCTTCAAGTAACCAGGCTCAACATTTGAGACTACTCTTCGCTCATGAATATTATCATAATATTGAATGACTACGTTGGTTAGTATATAGTACTTCAGTTGGAATAATGAAAACCTACTCTCATCAATGGCCGACGTCGCCGCCTTTTTAAATTGCTTCGAATCCATTTTTATTGACAGGAAATATGTATGTATGTACAGTGAGAAGAATGGGAAAATGCCACCGTTTATAAAAAGTTGGAAATTTCGAAACCTTTTTTGGCCAAGGAAGAATCTTTCTCTATTCAAAGATAATGCTATCGCCACAATGTCTTTAAAGGGCGCAGATGTGGTTGTCTTGACATGTTGAAACGCATAAGAGCAACTGTGGGAGTATATCCCACCCATTTTGCGGGTCCCATCATTTGAAGATGGTAGCCGGAGAGCGGAATTTGCCCCGCATTTCTCAACCGGGCTCGGCTCACTGTGGACGGAGAAACTAGCGCGGCAAATTCGCCAAAATAGAAAATCTTGGTGAAAATACTACCTATTATTTGAAATTGAATAACAAATCCCAAAGAATATCAAAAGTTTAATAAAGCAAATAAAATTATAGTTTGTAACCTTCTCAATATTTATATATAATTTACATACAAATCTATTGATAATTTGATTTAACAGAGAGTTTTAAAGACGTGTCATTTTTTCTAGTGTGCTAGTTTTTTTGTCGGGGGAAGAAAAGCCGTATCTCACCACTTGAATACGATACCTATCAAACACTACAAGAATTCAATTATACACAAGGAATGATTTCAATTCGATAACATCAGATTGATCATCACTTGATCTTTATTGCCGAAAGTATCCTTAGGATAACCATATATCTCTGTCTATATATTTAAGAGAATGAAAGATTGCGCTATTGAGTAATTGCGGCTAGTTTCCCCCCTCCGAAGATCTAGATAGACTGATAAGATGAGAGTGAAGGAACAAGGGATCTACGTTTCGGATACACGCATCTTTGAATATCTCCGTCTCTGAGAAACCTGGCTGTTTAAAGGTATACTATTGGCATCTAGCATGTCGGATGGTATATCCATCTGCAAAGGACTGATCGAGATGCTGTTCATGTCAAACTCAGTAAAGACGCCTAAGGTGCATCTTGGCAATCAAAATACTTTCGGAATTCCTTTGAGGAAGGCTTTTCACCATGTAGCAATGCAGATAGGGATGAGCACCCGAACCCTACCCGGTGTTTTAGTCTCTCCGGGTATGCATTCTACCCGGAGACCATACCCGGGCGTATTCAGAGATACCCGGGTAACCCGACCCTGTACTCGCCCCTGGATGCAGGGATGCTGATAAAGATATAGATGAGGGAAGATGAAGCAGATGTTGGCATTTCCAAATCAAACAAACAGGGACAGTGTGAATCGAAGTCATCACACCAGCCACAATCTCAATTGCTACGCGTGAATCGAAACATAACAGTCAACCGTTCGAATGAAGATGGTCCGCTAATGATCCAGGACTCAGAATTACTCGGGACAAGCACTTGGAGATTGCTAAGGTTATCGATCAATATCAATAAATGTCGATCATTCTTTTGGTTTCCGTAAAAGTTAGCGAGGTAACTGAGGAGATTCAAAGGCTTTGAAATGCAGAGCAGAAACGCCGAGAATTTCAGGATGGAGGCATCTGCCACACCTTTCGGTATCTCGCTCAATTCGCTATATCGAAAATAATCCTTCTCAGCCGTCGGCTTTTTCAAGTGGAGAATTTTACAATTGTTCAAAGGGAAATTATTTGTACCTAGCTGCGTCGCTCAAAGGATTGTGGCCCCAATTTTGCTTCCATTCGACCAATCGTATTCAGTTCTATACGCTGGGGAACTAGCGTCACAAGGGCCTCACAAATAGTAAACTCATTACATTCAAATCTATACAGAATTTTCAATACAGCTTCGTCATCTCTCTACAATCGATCAGAAATGAGCGATCAATGTCTGCTTCGTTGGATCTTGATATCAATTCTTACGGAATCCTACAATGGGAGTGCTAATGCTGTCTATAGGCGAGGTTCGGATCATTCTTGAGTGCTTTCCTCCAACCAGGCAGACCATCTATGTTTAAGCAGCTTTTTGAGCGAAGTGTCTGAGAAGTATATATTGTGGCAAGGCCTCATCGTTCTGGAAGTATTCTTATCATCATCTTCTTCATATTCTTCTACTCTCTTAACTTCTCAACCCATCGTCTTCACCTGTTGCTTCTCCATGTGTCTATGCCAAACATGAATTCCATTACTCCCCCGAACTCTCTTTTACTTGCATCCATTATACAGCAAGTATGGTCATGGAAAGTAGGCAATGGAGTCCAAACAAGTAGCGGCTTCGTACATGGACATGCAGCTTCGAACACCTTCGTATCTGTATATCTCGGCATTCCATATGCACAACCCCCAATTGGGGAGTTCAGGTTCGCAGCTCCTCAAAAATATATAGAAAAGACTTCCATAAATGGAACAGATTTCGTATGTTCCGACTTTAATATGTTGACTCTGTGAGTTCATTGACTAAGAAGAAGCCAGGGTTATTCTTGTCCTATCTCTTCGACATACTCTTCTTTCCTCTCCCCGAAAGTTCATTCAGACCTCAATTTTACAGCGGCTGGCATTCAAATCATGAAGAACATAGCTCAAATCGGAGAGCAATTTTCAGAAGATTGCTTGACACTGAATGTTCGGACAAAGCCACAAACTGGAGAAAAGAGAAAAGCCGTGCTAGTGTGGTTTCCTGGTGGAGGATTTGTTGCCGGGTCACCTCATTCGTCAGGCTATGATGGTCAACGCTTTGCTGATAAGGAAGATGTCGTTATAGTTTCCGTTAGGTAAGTGTCGAAAATTTATCACGACTACGTGCACTATTTCTAACACAATATGTTCCAGCTACCGTCTCAACATATTTGGCTTTTCAGGAAATCCAATGGGGGATAATAATCTCGGTTTTCTCGATCAACTTGCGGCTGTGCAATGGGTCCACGATAACATCGAACATTTCGGTGGTGATCCTGCGCGCATCACGATATTCGGTGAGTCAGCTGGTGGTGCATCCGTTGATCTCTATAGCTACGCTTTCGTATCAAATCCGCTGGTAGCTGGTTTTGTTGCTCAATCCGGCACTACGCAACTCGAGCCTCCTATTAATACATCTAGTAGTGCGGATCTATGGGTTTCAGCTTCATCTGCTCTTGGTTGTGGGAACAATACTTACAACTACACATCTGTCTTGGCGTGTATACGAAGTGCATCTATGGAAGCCATCTCAGAAACGCTTGGGAATCTTTCCAACAGCAATTTATTCCCATAATAGACGATACTATTGTGTTCTCAGACTACCCATCTCGATATCTTGCAGGAAACTTCATCAAATATCCCATTATTAATCGGGCATAATGATGTTGCAGGAAACTTATTCTCCCTTGTCGCGCGAATCAAAGGTATCACGCTTCCAGAAACTCATTGGTCGAGCTACGAAACCTCAACATTCTTCTGTCCCGCAGCTGTTCGTGCAAACGTTTCTGTATACAATAATCTACCTGTTTAGAGATACATATATTTTAGCAATTTTCCAGACATGCAGTTACGAGAAAATATCGACTCGGGAGCTTATCATGGAGCAGAGATATATCCTTTATTCGGCAATACGCCTAACGGAGTTGGGATTCCTAAACGAACAGTTCGGGAGGTTGATTTAGGCCGGTACACGATGAAGGCTTGGGCGACTTTTGCAAAAGATCCTTATAGGGGCTTGAGGAAACTTGGCTGGCCGATTTTTAGTCCGGGAGAAGATACTTTGATTCGTCTAGGCTTTGGGAACATAACTGCGCTTGATCTGTCAGGTTCGGCTGAGTACGATGCAGGATGACCTTCTACTTTTTCTGTTTGATCTATCTGACTGTTTACGTGTCAGTTAGCAGGGGCGCAAATCGATTTATGCAATTGCTGTAATACATTATTTTGTTCAGCTCAGATTTGAAGCAAGGCCTCTTAGTGTACCAAGCAAGCTTGATGATTCAAGCTTCGGATTTACTAATTCAAAATGATGAATGAGGTTTCAATGTACCAATTCAAATTAATGACTGAAGCTTCAATGTCTCAAGCCGATTGAGTGTTTAGAGGTTTGTTACACGAAATTAAACTGATCGTTGAAGGTTCAATATTCAAAAAGAAGCCCGATAACCGAAGTTGTCGTTTCATGAAACTGCGATAAGATTCAAAAGTGTATGAATTCGAGTCCAACAGTTGATACAAAATGTCCCAATCTCAATCAGACATCACATTTCAAGACTGAATAATTGTCCCAGCTATACTTAGACATTGAGAAGCATGCATATTCCATTGTTCAAGAGTAAAAGGTACATACACATCTGCACATATCTTATTGTCTGATCAGATCTTGAACATTCTATTCGCCAGACATTTTCCAAATATTCGGAAAATATCATGATGTAATCTAAATATTCAAGGTGGGTTTACCAACTCACAACCTCGCATAAGTGTCTAATCAATCCCTCTAGCCTGATCCCAAAACCCAAATATTTCAAGACAAAAAATCCCTCACGCCCTACGCCCAATCATTCTCACTTAGAGCCAGAAGGCTTATCTCTTAGCGACACTTTCCATCCGCCAAGTCTCCTAGGAAGCCTCAACGATAGCAATTTCTGTGGTTTCGAAGTCGTCGGTTCTTGAACCTCATACGCATACTCCAAACCCGGCTCTAGCCCTCCCTCAATGACGTCGATTTCCTCCTTAGTTGGCAGCGCAGGCAACTGTGCAATCCATCTCTCGACATTATTCGCTGACGAAAACGTAGGATGTGTCTTCTCACGTTTTCCGATCAGTGCATCTCTTCCATAGTTACTCTCACACTTGCATATACGTCTCTCCTCATACAATGGACGTCTAGATCTCATTTCTCATTTTTCGTTAGGACAGCACCACCAACCCTCCTGAAGATCTATTGGATCTCGTTCTGCTTCCTTCCGTCCATCCGGTAGATATTTACCCTTGCTGGCGAAAACTGGACATAATCGTTCGCCGAGATCGTGGGCACCAACGGGACATCCGGCATATGTACATTTCCACCATCCTTTGGGCAAGATTCTAAATGCATCGTTAGAAAGAAACTCCGGGGGTGGGCTACACTGAGGAACTATGCTGTAGATATCTTTGCGATCTCGTTCGGCTTGTCTCATGCGCTTTGCATTTGCAGATCTAGGGTTGATGGGTTGAGGAAGGACGTTTTGGTTGTTGATGTATGGAACTGTGTTGCTGCATGGGATGTTATATTGAGACATGATGATGTTTGGAGAAGCTGATCTGTGCAGATATGAGGCAAGGAGAGGGTTTAGTGGAACTTTGATGGTGGAATCGTGTATTTGCGCGAGATCTGATAGAATTGCGTTGTGCTTGAGAAGTATTGTAGATGAAAAGAGAAGATAAAGCAAAGAGGGATATCCGGAGCTATTTAACCACATTTTGATGGGTTATCTAGACGCCAAATGACTGTAAAAAAGAACCATAATGGCTTCAGGATGACTGAATAGCCCCGAAATGACTGCAGAATGGGATGTATCAAGAGTAGTAGCCCTGAAATGACTAGAGTGCTAGTACGGCGGCGCACAATGACTAGTTATATCTGTAATGACTGTCAAACGGCCGTAGAATGACTGGAACGACAGTGATTTCATCACGATGACTGAGGAAACATATCTCCAGGGCCAGTCATTTTCTCATCACATGACGCGACGAGATGACTCGAATTAGTGAATAGAATTCACGAGGCTGGTTGCGAGGCTGTGTGTATTTCAATGTAGGATTGAAACTTGTATATTGAAGAGTTCTCATCTTGTGAATCGAGCCGAGAAGCCCCTATTGCTCGGAATGGGACTGCACGTTACATAACTCGTCTCGAATATACTAGGCTAATAACACTTTATTATTCAAGGCTAGATTGAACATTCAAGCACTAAGTGCTCAACAACTAAGAATGTAGTCAGATCGGAAAAGAATAAACCCCGCATTAGGTTGATTACTTAATCCAAAACGCGGGGAATACCCATTCAAGCTACCCCTCATTATTACAAATCATCTTGCAGCTCACTTATAACTGTCTGATATCTCATCATCATAGACTCAACATCAATCAAGATATCATCAATAAACCTTTACAAACATCATCGCCTACAAATAACAACAATGCCGTCAGGAAAAGCTACCGCAACAATCAACGGCCGTACCATTGCCGAGACAGATAACTGGGAGGTTGTAGAAGGAAATGTTTATGTATGTACCTGACTTTCGAAGATCTGACATACTGCTAACAATACAGTTTCCACCATCGTAAGTTGGGCATTGTACCTAGTCTAAACAATGAATACTGATAATCCAGCTCGGTGAAAGAAGCTATGCTCTCTAAGACAGACCATAGTACACATTGTCCTTGGAAGGGTGATGCATCATACTATACCATCACGTTTGACAGTAAGCTACCTGACTTCCCTGTTCATGAGTCAGGAAAGAATTGACAAAGTATAGAAACGGAGTTGAAGAATGCAGCTTGGTATTACCCAGCTCCGTTCGACAAGGCTCAGAATATCAAGGATTATGTTGCCTTCTGTAAGAGACTCTATGGGTATGAAGATAGGATCTGCACGACTAACAAGCACGTAGACAAGAACTTGGTTGATGTGAAGGCGGAGGAGAATTAGGAGACCTGGAGCTGGATCTAAACATCAAGAACTCGTTGAAAGTGTGGGGCTTCACAGAGAGATCTCTTGCCGGGAATCGAACAATATCGAACAATTAGCACACCAGATAGTAGCACAAAACGGTTCAAAACAAAATTCAATAAGCTTTTTTGACTTGTCCTATGAAATGCAAATCCATACGTGAAACTTGTTTTGACAAGCAGAAGGCACGGAACGATGTTATTCGTAGTTGGTCTCTCGAAATCCAACAGGTCACAACGATCTCCCAACAGCTCCATCAAGAATCGTGAATAGGCTACTTGCGCTATTGTTAACATGTGTAGCTTGAGGGACCTCTGTCTGGGTATGAACTCCTGGACCAAATGACAATCCGTTATTTCAACCATACTGTCAAACTGTAGACTAGATGTGCTGGATTGAGACATTGCACGACTAACTCATAGGGATTTTTGAAGTGAAAGAAACTTGCCATTTGAACTATACTTTGACCTTCTCATGCGTTGAAGATGTATCGGCCATGAGAATCAGATTGTAAAGGAGAAAAGCCTCCTTGAGACCCGACTTTTTTCATTGACAATGTGGTAGATGTTCGATAGAGAACGAGCCTGAAATTTGCATGAACAATATAGCCCAATGAACTGAGTGAATGAGGATTAGAAATAGGTGAGGAGCATTGAGTGGTTTGATACCAGAATACAAACACAATTGTGTGCTAGGAGCTTGGGCCCCGAAACCCCGGGAAAAAAAACACGCTGAACACGCTAAAATCATTCCGCGACCACAAACGCGTCACCCCGCACAGGGTATCTTTATCCCTATCACATCACAATTGATCCCAGGACATAAAATATTGCAAGCAAATCTACAAAAAGGAATAATCATGGAGAACGCTCCGGAACAGTACGATGATACTAGCCGCGCATTTCTTCAAGCATTATTAGCGCGTGGCACTTTGAATCTAGAAGAAGGCAAAGATTTACTCGCCCATATTTTCACAGTGCAAGATGGTGATTAGAGATTCCCCTTCAATCTTTCTTCCTCTCAAACTGACATTTATCATATAGATGGAAGAGTTCTTTCAGCAGATGATGTCACAAAAGATGACTTGAACTCCTACATATCCAAAGCAGCTGAAGCCCTCTCGCCGTTTGATTACGAGATTAGAAGCATGAGGCATCAGCGAACAAATGAACAAATCTGGGCTCTTGTCAACAGTACCAGCGATGCCCTCACTCAGATTGCGACCACTTTTACAACGGAGGAGATGTTCTATATTAAGCGGTTGTTGGATGCTATGTTTGAATCATACAATACCAAGGGAAAGGAGGTCATGGCTATAACCAGTACACAGGCTATACATTCATCAGTTATTGGAGGCTCCGGTCGGCAGAGCATAGGTGACGCCGACATGCAGACAATAGATAACGGTGTAAGGAGAGGAGAAGCCGAGAAGGTATTAGAAGGTCTGGTAGCGCAAGGGTGGTTTGAACGAAGCGATCGAGGTTATTATTCTCTGTCACCCCGCGCAATTCTAGAGCTTCGAAGCTGGCTTGTCGATACATATAACGACTCGGACGATCCGGATGAGTGGCAGCGCATAAAAAATTGTGAAGCATGTAAAGGAATCGTTACGGTTGGCATGAGGTGTTCGAGGAGAGATTGCAATGTGCGACTACATAAGATCTGTCAACCTGCGTATTTTAGATCACGTCCCAATCAGAATTGTCCGAAATGCGAAACCGAGTGGGATGGAAAGCATTACGTTGGAGAGAAAGCGGTCACATCAACGGAAGATAACTTGAGAGAGAAGCGGAGAAGTGGTGCTTCCTCGCAAAGGAGAAGAGCCCCTGTTGAGGAGGAAGGAGAAGAGGGCGAAGAAGAGGACGAAGAGTGATGGAATCAAAAACAGGAAATATGGCGTTCATGGCGAAATATTACGATATCCCAAATGGTCAAAATACTTTGGATTACTGGTGATACTTTATGGAAGGATAGACGACAAGTCAATTCAAAATTCATGCCTGCATCACTCATTGGTCAATATTCTGATGCAACCATGCTTGGCGGAATCGATCCCGGTGCCTAAATTTGCGCAACACAAGTGTCAGCCTTCATTTGAACAGAAGTCGACCTCTTTTACATTATGTGTCTTTCACCAGCATCCTTTGTGTTTCGTTACTCTACTTTCCATTGCAATGAAGCGATTTTCTTACAAACCTCTTGACCCGCTCGTAGACGGAATTCGAGTAAGTGGTTGACCAATACCTTCGGAATCATCATTGCTAATGAGGAGTTTATAGCTTCTGCATCTATCGCCTGGTAATTCTACCCAGCAACCTCGTTGCTCTCTTAAGCATGTAAATTTCGGGAAACGTCCAAAGTACAACGCTGTTTCCTATACATGGGGTAATGAAGCTGATCAACAGCCCATTGTTATTGATGACCAGTATTTTCTTGTAACAGAAAATCTATACAAGGCCCTTGTCTGCTTTCAGCAGCAAAGTGTCACAGAATACGTTCTCTGGGTCGATGCTATATGTATAAATCAAGACGACATTGCGGAGCGGAATCGTCAATTGACTATCATGCCTTATGTTTATGAGCGCGCAAAGCTTGTGGTAATTTGGTTAAAAAATGATGAGCTTATATCACCACCGGTTTGGCCAGACCCAGAGAAGATGTCGCCGTTTGAATTATCAGGGCATACTCAACAATATAAAGATCAACGATCATTATTTAACTACTTGATGATCGTATGCTCAAATGAATATTGGAAGCGACTTTGGATTGTCCAAGAGATTGGAAAAGCCAGAAAACTCATCATTTTCTTTGGACAAGAACTAATAGACTGGCAACGATTTGTGGAAAGCATCACTCTTAACTGGCCATACCCTGCATGGATTACGCAGGAAATAATTGAAGAAAACGCATTGTCTCAGACGGTTCCATGGAATTTATATTATCAATTACGAAACAAATACGATGGTGGTCATAAGCTGCAAACCCTTTTGGAAAACCATCGTCAAGCTTTGTGTAAAGAGCCGAGAGATAAAGTATATGGGTTGGTTGGTTTGGCTACGGACTGCTATGCTGGATTCCCTATGGATTATCGAAAAACCCTCTACGAAGTCTGGAAGGATACAGTACTTTTTAGAAATTCCGATACTCGAGTTCATCAGAGTGATATTTTGAAGTTTGGAAAATTAGTTCGGGACTCTCTTGGCGGCCCTAATATCACAACAATGAAAGAAATTGCGGATGATATCTTTTTGAAAATACCTCAGAAATCAAACCTTGAACGATATCTCGGAGTTAGCAACCCTACAGTGTTGAAAGTTCCGGCTCGTTTGGTGGGACGCATTGTACATTTGGGACCTTCGTATGTACAAATAATGACTGAACTTTCGAAGACTGCAGATTGGAGGTTGAGTATTCAAAATCATTTACCGGATAAGATTCAGCCCAGCGTTCAGGAAGAAAGTGATCTCTTCTTAGAACTGCTAGAAGATTTAGATGAGACTGGCCTCAAAATCGTGTTGACATGTGGTTTTGATGTTTCCTGGCTTTGTGAACGTTTTCCAGGAGAGAGTTCCGACCCGTTCGATAGACTCACTAAGCGAGATATAGGAGATGAGCCTCTGTTGCGCCACTCGTTTTTTCATTCATCGTCAGAAAGGTCTGAACCTCTTCCCCCGTCGCCAGTAAAGGGAGCACGTTTATTCCTCTTGGACAGGTATGTCGGAAATTTTCCGGTATCGAATGATGCGCCTGCAAACATGGGTCTTGGACCATCAGCAGCTCGTGTAGGCGACTACTTGTGTGAGATTGATGGGATCAAAAAAGCCGCGGTCATAAGGAGAACGAAAACTAAATTAAACTTCATCGGAACTGCTGGCTTAGCACAAAAACCACAAGATGCACGAAAAAGTAAAAATTCTACACTCGAAGAAACCTTTTCTCCATTTGGCCTGCCAAATTTCGAAAATTTGACGTCGGATCAAACGGTAGATTTGTACCTATATGTACCGTTAGCATACCAGCTATTGGATTAGCTTAGTCTTTTCTTTATCTGGTCAAATTGCCTCCAGTGTAGAGCTTCTCTATGGACAGAAATGATATGGACAATTGAAGGATTGAGATTATTTGAAGCATTGAGTCGTCGTCGTGTGAGTTGAATATGCACAATCAAGCTCTATTTCTCGAATTGAAACTGCGCAACGAGTCTGCAATTCAGAATGAAGAAAATAAATATTTCATAATCAAGAATATGGTAATGGTTGGTTGATGTGAAACTTCGGATTTACATGATTCAATTTTCATTACATCCAAACTATCAGAACCGCTCATTTCTCAATATTTTTGCGCACATCTACTCATTTGTTAATCTATTAATTCTAATTCCATGATGCTACGCTAATACAAGTATATCTAATAATTTATAGCTCGTCTGTTTTACAAGACTATAGACATAATGCGAATGGTAAGTTAGATTGATTCTACATAGCTCAGCCCGGAAGTAAGTAAGAAAGATTACAATGCGTCGTATACATACTGTCAAGATAATTCAAACAAACACGTTGAAGCTGAAAGATATAGCTGAAACATTAAAGTTGGCTTCCCAATATTTGTATTGTTACCAGGTAGCTATCTAATATGTTAAATGCATGCAACTAATGTCTTCGGTACGCGTGAAGACGACGGCCCGCAAAGTTCCCGACGGCACTCCATATTCAGCCGATGTATTGAAATCCTCATCAACATGGAAACTTCAAAAAGAAAACCAAATCCGAAGGTCCCTATTCGAACAAAAGGAGGAGAAGGGGAGGATAGAAGAAAAGAAGGAAGAGAGGCCTAAATATGATGGGCTCGGAACGTCAGGGTGATGGTTCGAGCCCACCCACTCACTGAACCTACGAATAATAGACCCCACACTCAAGCCACCAAACCTCCTCATTCCTTTGAAACTCAAAAAAGGATCCACTTCAGCATTCTACAGCCAACAACCCACCTTCATGAACAGGAATCCCAAAAACAATGCAAAAACAAAATATTAGAATATTAAAATATTTCTCCCTCGGGTGGGCTCGAACCACCAACCTCTCGATCACGAGATCAGAGACTAGTCTTGAATAACAGTCGAACGCGCTAGCCAATTGCGCCACGAGGGATGTTGTTTTTGTTGGAGAACCAAAAGTTCTATCAAAATATATTCAGATTAATCGTGTATAGCTCATATATCAACAACGAAATCTCGAGATATGGTAAATTCATTAGAGCAAGATCCATCAATAAAATGAGACATGATAATAAATAGTATACATATGTTTTCTATAGCATATAAGAAGCAAACGCTAAATTAACAAACACAATATAAAAACACACTCAAGAACCAAAATCTAAACAGAAGAGAAAGCTATCTCATCAAACAGTAATCTCACCCAACAATCCACCAAACATCTAACAAGCACCCGAAGCCAATTCCCCAATAACAAATCCCAATCCATTAGCAACTGCACTCACACCACCTGTCGTTGCAGCCGAAACAGCTTTAAACGCACCTTTGATTGCAAGACTGAGCACGCTGTCAACTTTACATTCATTCCCCTTTTCCACGGTAAAAACAACGGTATCTCTATCCTCCCAATCCAGCATTGCCTGTTCCGCAACTTGCACTTGACTTTGATTTGTTTGGGAAAGGGAATTGTATGTGTAACTTCTGCGAGGATTTTGCTTCCGGAAGGCCATGCTCTTTCATCAAAGGAGTTTGTTAATTTTTTGTTCCCTTTCCAATGTTTCTATGCAAATCTTTCAAGAGGTGAACAGCTTACCACTGATTTTATCCTTGGCCCATAACTCAGGAAACACTTTCTCCACCACCAAATCCGCAAGTTGATTGATACGATCAGCTTCGTAATACGGATCTCCCTCTTTCTCCATCCGATTCACCGCATATGTCATTTTGTAATCTTTGCTACCAATTTTATATCCTTCCCCATCAGCAGCATTACTCTTATAATGATCCTTCAACCACAAAAATGCATTTTTAAGCTGTTCCTGCACTCCGTGATCATTCTTGATATCGTAATTCTGTTTCCCCAGAGATGGAATACTTTGCATCGTACTGGAAGTCGTCACAATCGTGCGACGGATCTGTCGCGAATTTCTCGTGCAGTAGTATTTCGCACTACATTTGACATACATTTTTTCTCCATAATCCTGTTTCCAGTACGAGGCAGAGTTGTTATATCAGCGCATGGGCGCGCCTCCCAGATCAGCATATCCAGTGACGAACGTCTTGCCATCTCCCATTTCCGTGAGTCCCCAAACATTGGACGGCTTTTTGTCGAGTGTGCCTTTTATGGGATTTCCTTCTGTACCCGAAGTCCAGTCTACGGAATGGTTCTGGTCGCCAGGGTTGGAGGCGTAGGCTTCGTCGAATTGCTCTCCTTTGATAGAATCGTCGTAGCTTTTGAAGTACCACAGTTTGTCGTCTCGGCCGTTTGGTGTGGCGTCGTTGCTTTTCATATACCTGAAGCAGGTCGTGAGGAAAACTGCTTCGTCTAGTCGTTCGTCTTCTCGTGGTAGAAGTGGGCTACCCAGTACTAGTGGTGCAACTGCAAGGAGAAATGTGGCAAATCCTGAGAGATACATGGTGGTAGTAAGATGTATGATGCTAGAAATTGAAGTTTAAAGATAGACTAAAGTGATTGCGATGTAAAGAACTAAAGCCAGAGAAAACCTGTGTGGATGAACAAAAAAGGAATGGAACTCACTCTCATTATATACCGCCCGCATCAGAAACAAATAAGTGTCTTCAACTACTCATTCATCGGAGAGGATACTTTTAAGACTTGGAATTTTACAGTCAAGAACATGGGAAGATCGTGACTCCAACGCATGCAATATCGTCCGTTCATACAGTTCTGCACAATAGCAACTGCAAGCCCGATAGACGGCGACCTCAGGAAATTGCAAAGTAGTGAGAACACTTGGCAAAAGATCACTCTCGTTGAACATCATAGCATATGAATCGACTATACGCACCGATCAAGAGCATTTTGATGGGTCTTCTCCGTTGACTTTGCTACTGTTGAAGCTTGGCTTTACACAAGCCCCTATGTAATCAAGCATTAGTTCGTTTCGCATCTGGTGGATGTAGAATATGGTACGATATCTTACTCTTTTGATTTAAATATCCTCTTTGGACAACGGACGTTGTGGTTGGCAGTCATCAACCCAGCTACGCCAAAAATTTCTTGCTGAGACATCTTTGTAGGAACTCTTACTACAGCATATCCCAAACGCCGAGTTTTAGGGCTACCAGACGAATTGGAGATTGGTTGTAATAAGAGAATGATACAAGCCAATCACTCGAAATGGTGGCCCAAAGTCATTCAATTCTTACTCATTTCTGCTGACAGCATAATATCCACAAGGCTGAGTCGCCGCTGACTTTGTTCCATTTTTGTGCGCTGTGTAATGTTTGTCGACCAGAATCCTTTGTCATCGGGCTTCAACTGAGATTCCTTTACCCAGATAGATTAATCACCAAATATTTCCCTTTTCTCCACTTACAGATAGTTCCAGTTCCGAGAGAATTTTGAAGTAAATGAGAATATGAAGGATTGCTTTGAATCAGGATGTATTTCAACATTGGAACATGCGTCTCTGGTAAATTCGGCATATCTAATATTCCACCGATAATCCAAATCCAAATTATTGGAAAAATATGTTAACAGCCATCATTTCTTGCAAATTTCTAGAATGAAGTCTTTCGGAGGTACCGATCTGTTGCTGACCACGATATCTTGGCGTACCTTATGCCAAGGCAAACATCAACGGCTATTTGCTGAAAACTGCTGTATGAGTTTTTGCTTTGTGAAACCATTCGACGACGGTATTTTCGACTCCGAGGGAAATCTCAATCGATCGTCAAAGTTGATTTCATACTTGAGAAATACAGAAGCTGCATGCTGTGTGGAAGTCCCTTGTCGACGTTTTGACAAACTACATTTCCATGCTGATGGTTTCTACAGAAATTTGTAGATCTCCTACACAATCTCTCATCATTCCAAAATTCTATGGGGAATCGCCATTCGAGACCACTGATGTGCAGTCTTTAGGTTTGAACCAGATCCCGAACACAAGATCGTATAGCTTTCCAAGAGTCCAGTCTAAGCTTAGTTTGCGACTGAGATTTTGTATAATTGGAAGGGGAGAAGATTGATCTACCCATGAAGCAAGATAAATGCAAGAATGAATTCTTCTAACAATTAGGAAGATCCTTGGCTGTAGCCTTTTGAAGAAACTTGACTATCGCGGTGTAAACCGGCTTGCAAATCACATTCTCATCGTACCTATTAGTAAGTTTAGCGATGAAGATGAGGATTGAACCATGTAGAAAGTCTTGTTTAGGCACTTGCGATTGACCACTCAATCGCCCAATTCTGCGGCTTCTCATGGCTCCTTCCTTCCCCCTATTGGAATAAGTAGGATCTGCTTAGAATGTAAGCAAAGATGCAAATACAGTACTGTTCATCAGTGAATAGATTTTCGTGAACATCAAGCAATTGCATCGTACTCTTTAACATATCGAAATTCAATAAGCAACCAAAAATTCCATCGCAGAACATTTGATCTCCTCCAAATCAACATGGCCTTAGAAAAACATGCGGAAAGCAGTGAGAAACATCGTTCTGCCATCATTGCGTACGAAAATCATGCAGATAAGGCCTACCACTGTCCCTTATGTCTTGTGAGATGCACGAAAAAAAACTCGATTGTATTGTTGCTGCTGATATTATATTTACATGGATCAGGACACATTCCCCGCAGAATGAACGACATTGCAGAAAAATCTGTCGCCTCAGTTGACGGACAACATCCTGAGCAGAGAAAAGTGAAATTAGGGCGATTGAGCTTTTGTGGGCCAGACTGAAAGACGAGGAGAAACGCGAGTTTGAACAGAAGTGTGAGGATGAGAAGAGAAAAACTCTAGACGCAAGCAATGCAATGGCGCAAAGCATCATTACTGAAAGTAAAGGACTCAGGGTTGAGAAAGAGAGACGCGAGGCTAAAATGAGGAAATATGTTCGGATTACCGCTAGTGAAGGAAACGAATTGAAAGATCAGAAAAAGAGGGCCTTGAAAGGAGTGAACAAAATCGTGGATGAGGCCGCTTTGAAGGAGAATTAACTTGATAATGATAAACAAAAAATACTCTCTGATAAAATGAAACTAGTCGCAGAAGTGCTGCTGAATTTCAAAAAATCCGGGATGAAAATCAAGGACTTGAGGAGAGGATGAATCAAATTATGGAGATTGACGGTGCTGAAGGTTCGGAAGAGCTCGAGATCATGGCCAAGTTTTATGAGCACCAAATCAACAAACTTCAGAATATCAATAGAAGATACAAGGAGAGAAAAGAACTTGGGGAGAGGATAAACAGAGCTGTTGATGTTGATGCTGAAGGGGAACAGGAGCTCAAGAACCTACGCAAATTAGATAATTACGAGACCAAAGAACTTGTAGATGAGGAAAGCAATTATATGGATCGGATGGAAAGCCTTGTGGATCGCAAGAAAAGAACCGAGGATGAAAAGCAAGAGACAAACTAATGCAAAGAGCTTCGTGAATTATGAGGGGAAAATTCATCACTTGTATGAGGGAGAAAACAGAAATAATTGCGAGGTAAAAGGACGGGATTTGAGTACAAGGCAAGCGAGGTAGAAAGCATCGTGAACTGACATGAAGAAATTGACCGGTTTCTTGGAGACAGGGTTGGTAAAGCTTCGCAGTATAATTTCAAGCCAACTTAAAGTCCAACGCTCCAACTAGACTGATCTCTTTTTCAAAAATCATCGTTTCAGCTAATCATTTACACACCTTGAAAGTAAAGTGAACGCAAAGAAAATATGTTCAAAGTCGAAGACCACAATCCAAAGCCCACAACACAGTTTGCGAGCTTTCTTTTCTATCACTAGTCATAATAAGTCTCTGCCTTATTTGCCTGACAGAACTACAAATACCATCTCCTTTCTACCGTCATTGTCGATTCCAAGAGCTGCGTATTTGTGGACCTAGAGAGGATTGCGTCTTTGATTTTGAAGGAAGGTATTATACTTTATTGTTTCTCGACGATCCATCCAATTGCGGAGTCAAGATCACCTTTCAGTTCTCCGAGGTTTAAAACAGTGACGGGAATGTTTCCAGTCTGTGGTCTGACTAGTGGTAAATCCCGGATTAAATATTCCACTAGTATTTTATGCGGGGAGCTAACGGAAAAATACAGAAGTTCTAGTCTTTGGACCAGGTAACATCCATGTAGTCCGACTAATTCGGGAGAATGGGACTGCTACTTGACTCTACCACACTGGATGTAGGAGATCTGGTATAGACTTGAATAAGCGTATAAATTGAACTCAGGTATGTTGTTGTTTTTGATTCAGCCATATTCCCTGGAAGAAAGCTGACAATAACCGGAACAGAAGATACGGAGAGAGACTGGCCACTCGATTCCACACTAGTTGAAGATGCTGGAGCCGGATTAGTAAAAAATGCGAATGGGGAAACGATCAATGTAGTAGTAGTAGTGTGCGATTCGATAAAAAAACCTGGATTCGATACACTCGTTGTACTGATAAGCGAATCAATGTCACTGCTGAAAGTCTCACCGAGTGGTGATGACGGCTCTAAACCAGACAAAGTAGAAGTAGTAGTAGTAGTAGCAATATCTAACGTTGGATTGAATATTTCAATCGTTGATGTGGAAGAAATATGGTTAACTCGAGAATCTGGTGTCGTGTTGACCTGACCTGTGCTACAATTTGTTGTAGAGATGTCAAATTCAGACAGAGTCCCTGAACTTACAGTCGCGCTGGATGAGACTGAAAATTCTGCACTGCTGGTGGATTCAATACCACTGTGGTTTGTGCCAAGTGAGATGACAGTGGGTGATGCTGCAGGTCCGATGATGCTAGGCACGTCACTAGGTTTTGCGGAAGATCCAGTATCAGTAGCTACTGTCGGGGTCTCAGATTGATACGAAATTGTCGTATTAGATTCTATTGTAGAGCTCTGCGGTGTAACATTTGCTATAGAAGCTGACAGAGATGAACCATTTTCTGACCCCGAGGCACTTGGGGGAGAACTGTTTGAGCTTGAAGCGCTCGGCAATGAACCATTTCCACTATTTCCTAATGGGGAAGGTGAAGGAACGGTGGTAATAGGCACAAAACTGCTCGGATCTGATGGAGGGACTGAAGGAACGACAGATGAGCTTGAAATTGAGGGGTTAATTGGAACGGTAGACAGAGTTGCTACAATTGTGGAGAAGGTTGTTGATTCGGGTAAAGGTGTTATGCTAAAACCCCCCGTAAAACTTTCAGATGTGAGTAGAGTTGTGACTCTGAATTCTGTTGTGAAGATAGCAGTGGCAGAAGCTAGAGATTCAAGGGCTCTAGATACTGTACTGGAAGAGGCGGGAGGTGCAATACCACTTAGTTCAGCAGAAGAAAATGGCGATTCCGTCGATATAACAGAGGTTTCAGTTTCAGATAGAGTCAGTACTGTAGAGTTAGATGTAGACAGAGCAACTGAGAGCACAGAAGTGCCAGTACCGATTAAGACTGATGGAGAGACCAAAGACGTGGATTGTGAAGTATTTAGAAAGACTTCAGAAGTAACCGTGTTGGTGGATGATGGAGTAGAAGCAGAAGCCGAGGTCCCAGATCCAGATAGAGTAGTTTGAGATCCGCCCAAAGGGAATGTAATAGTGGTAGTGGTAGTGCTAGGTGGTAATGAAGCGGTAATCCATTCGATCGTGGTACTGGTAGCGCGGGGATTTGACTCAGAGGGCAGAGCCTGAGACAAACCCGAGGAACTTACTCCTGGATCAGGCGTTCCCGTTATATTGATGGGTTCCGATAGCTCTGCGGGGATAGCAAAAACAAAAGGAGAAGATGCAACGCCAGTTTGAGTTGTAATCTCCGCAGATGGTAATGAGGTGATACTTTCTGTAAGGTCAAGCACAGATGCAATAGAATCTGGCGATAAGGAGGAGCTGATTTGCAATACAGCTTGAGCAAGTATGGAAGGTATCGAGTCACAAACAAGGAAACATAAAAATATGGAATATGTGATGTACATATTTCATTAAGGGGCAGTTTAAATGGATGAATCAGGTACGCATGCTCTCACCGTCAATGGCTCAACTGGTTATATTGTGAGTGTGGTTCTCACAAACTGCTGTCGACGAGGATAAGGAAGATATGACTCGGAAGTGATAACAAATCTTTCTGCCCATAGTGAATTTGATAAATCGTGTCACCAAATCATTATACTGATCTAACCAAGCTAGCCTCGGGAAGAGCTCTGACAACTTTACAGAACAATTGTTCTCCGAACGACCTCAACTATCAATGTTGATTAGTATATCGAGCTTTCAATCACCAATCCAGTATGGTTCATTCAACTTTCAATAATCAGATTGAATTAGTACAACGGGATTCAATTATTACTTTTCTTTGTAATTGACCGAAGATATCATCCCAAAATCTGGGACAGATCTTCTTACCTATTGTTCTGGAGCGTGTTCATTTGCCATAAGAATAAGAAAAAACCACACAACGGAACTGAAGTGATAGCACACAAGTAAAGTATCAATTAACCTTCCCGTATCATGCAAGGGCTTCCGTGTTGATATTCAAGGTCGGAGATGAAGTCTGTAATCTCATGTGTATTTTACATTCTGGTCGGTGAACAAAAAACAAACGGGATGTTGGTCCAAAGTTGCATGAACGAGTTTACACGGTGACCGTAACATAACCTATCAGTTCGTTTACCTACCTAGGTACCTGCATATAGCCCACCAACCAAACAACTTTTCGATGAATAAGAATCTCAGGAGTTTGCTTATTCATGATGATCTTTCGAGGGAGGCTGGTTAAGCCTATTTTTATTCAAGACAAATAGAAATACAATGTTGGTGAATGCCATAAGACAACGCTTCCAGGTCGGATGGAGTAGTCGAAGTAGTCTAGAAGGTAGAGATCATCAAAAGGGGGTGCGGGCTGTACTTGTAAATCTCCACATCTTGTGTAACTGTCCAGTCGGTCAAATCCTTGAGATCATCGTTGGCCCGCTTCAGCTACGAATTATTGGATTCACTGAGATTCTGAGACTTAAAGAATTTTCACAATACGAGTTCAACTTGTACGTACCAGTTGTACGCAGCCTTCGTCTGTTTGCTAAAATAGATCGGATGTCAAGCCCCCCTGTCAAGTTATTCTCAGGGTCGTAAGCTCAGGGGGCCGTGAAACCTTACACTGACTGGGGACGAACTCCACTAAATGACGACTTACAGGGTTGAGATTCCATCTAGACCCATAAATATCCCCAAACACACAAGAGCATCCCGTAATTTCTTGCATCAACTGAAATTTTTGCTCCCTATGATACGAATAATGAGGAAAGTTCTTTTCGTACTGATCTCCCCAATCACGATCGTTTTCGATCAATCATGCCACATACGGAGTAATAATCTAGTGAATATTGACAGCCTTAAGCTAGCCACTACCATGGGTGGGCGTAGTAGGGCTGGGGTCAAATGTTAGTCGTTGGTTGTAGGATTCGTACATGTAACACGAAAAGTGGCTAGGTATTAAATTGCGGCTGTGTGTTGGTTACATTGATAGTGTTACTTATAAGTTCATCATGCCATCACCAGTCGTTTCCTCCTCATTCTTCATTCTTCAAACATACAATCTTTCTAGCGTTTAGATTTCCTATCAAAAAATAATCTCAATTTCATTATGCGTTCCTCAACTGTCGCTTTCGCCGTTACCTTGGCCTTGGCCAACTCCGTATCAGTTCTAGCTGCTGGTGGTTCTGCAGCTACAATCACCTATGCTTCTCCGACCATTCTCCAAACCGGAGACAGCGAAGATATCAGCATTAGTTCGACCACCGCCAGTGTGGATGCTACCAGCACATCGTTGTCTGCTCTGGTCCCAATAACCTCTGTTGCCTCCGTTCCGGAAAGCAGTACTTTGTCAGCGTATGAATCCTCCTTCACCTCCTACTCCATAAACTTCATCTCCTCCTACAAACCATCTGGATCAGTATACTCATCCGGTTCCGTGTCCAGTTCCATTGTCTCCGGCAAGCCAGGCGTTTACTCCAACTCCACAATTATTTCTACCGCAACTGCTTCTGTCTCCAGCGCCGGCACATCTACCGCTACCGCGGTCACTGAAGTACCTGGAGCTACCAAAAGTTCCAGCAAGAGTGGAGCTGCGACAAGTGCGAGTGCGAGCGCGAGCGCCTCTGCATCGAGCTCCGCAGCCGATGCTTTGTCGATGAATGGAGCATCTTGGGGTGTTGGAAGTCTCATGCTTGGTGGAATGGCTGTTGTCTTTGGTTTCTTCTAGTTGCATTGCAACAATTAATTGAGTTCACGATGGGATAATTGTATGATGGTTTATGTATGGGATCTTCGAATCAGGGCATGGAAACTGGAATGGGAGTTTAATAAGAGAGGTTATTGATTTTGAGCTTGGCATTTTGCATACCGGTACATCATCTTTGGATTTAATATTCTGATCCTACCTGATGTTGAACACATGCATGTTCTGAAATCTTGGATACCAGGCTGTATTAATATTAAATGAAAACTAAGCTGGCTTCTTGACTGAATTTATTCTTGCAGTGTGTACATCTCAATGTGAGTCTTTGACTATAATCGCTGCAGATTATCAATCGTCACTTGATCGTTTGTACTGGATCTTAACTGAAATTAATCCCGCCATTGTTTTGATTTCATTCTCCCGACCAAAGATATCTTCCCCTATACAACTCACAGCACTTCTTTCATCACGTATCTCAACAGATCCCCAGAATCTAGCTCCGCTTGTCCACATTGTGTTCACATAAACTTACTAGTGAAGGAGATAAGCTGCACAAGTAGGCCAGACACCAATTATTGCGGCATGAAGGGTGTTCCAGGAAGCTAGATTGTCAAAAGACGTACTTGATAACTACTGGAAGAATTCATCAAAACTACAATATGAGGTACAAGGATTGCCTCAGTAACCCTTCTCCGTAGAAGTCCTCATACTTAACTAAGCTCATATACAAAGCCTAAACCTGGTGTTTCTATGATATATGGCCAGCGAATCTTACACATACCTTCAAAGCTGAAGGCATGCTGGATGATACACACATCAGCCGATGGACGGTAAATTCTTTCCTTCCTGTAGCACAGGTCAATGGGCTAACTATACACGCAGGATTGGTTGATCGTGCTCGGAGATCAAGATAGGGATACTTGAACGATCTTTTGGATGATGCTATCGCATAATTCAAGAAGGTTGTGGCCTGAAACTTTGAGCAGCACTTTGTAACTGACATGAGGTCAAGATTTGATATTCGCTTACATAAAGGTTCAGAATGAATAATTTTGCATAATAAGACGTGCCCTGATTGGTTAACTTGCGCTACGGAGTGTAGTTCTCTCTCCAAAAATGCATGGCATACTTCATCAGATATCTCGATATTCATTCGGTGCAAAGCACACATCACGTCTCCTACTTGTCGACTATTCATAATATGGCCAACCAGGTCAGAGTTGGTGCTACCGACCACCTATGGTGGTCAGCAGAATCTTTCTAATAGCCAGCAAGTAGAGTGTTTTTGTCATCAAAAAGTCTACACAAGCCGCTTATTGATTGCCATCAAGCATAATGCAATTCGAAAAGAGTCAAGTGACTCAACTCACAGCTACATTTGTCAGACTTCTGGTATACTGTATCGAACTCCTATCAAAGCAAGCCGCTATGAATTGATTCCCAAGTTATTCTGACCTCTGAGATTCACTGCTCACTCTTCGGTGCATTTCCAAATTTGTGAATGGTTTGCCCTGTATTTGCTAGATTAAAAAGCCGTTTATTGTGGTATCAAAATTCCGACCTAGATGTCATAGAGACAAGACCATACTATCATATACATCTTATGAAGGAAAAAAATGATCAAAATCCTATCATTTCCCTCCACTCAGCATAATTAGACCAAATCATATCTGAGATCCATTGCCTTCGCCAGATAAGAAGATATTCATAATGCCGATATTCATCTAATCCAAACACATGAAAGTTATTCCAGTCATGAAACCATAGATGGAGATCATCAAGGCGTGATTTAAGGTCTTCCCTCATGATTTCAAGAGCTTCCTTATTCCAGCTATCCCCTTTATTGCATGGATTTAACAGTACAAATGGATGGATGCGCAACTTTCTATCTTCCGTGAGCATAGGCTCAGTGGATCGACGATAATCGATGTATCTGTGCACCAATTCGAGTTCCCTCTTACCAGCTGGTAATTCTTGAGTTTCTCCATACACGGATTTGAGAAGATAACGATGGGGTATCAAAATTCCACGGCGATACTGGGGGCCGATCCAAGTCTTGAGAAGCATATGGAGAGGTTTAGTTTGGAATCCCGAGCCCGCTCTCTCAGATAAGTCGACTAGCTTCGGGTTGACGTATTTGAAGTACTGGTACATATCTTTACATGTAACTCCGAGACAGGCACGCATGCAAGGCGTAAGCTCGCGCATAATCGCTGTAATTATTTCGGCGGGCATTTTATTGATGATGCAAGGTAGGTCCTGATTTCGAAGGGATGCAAGACCTAAAAGAACTGATTAGTACAATCAGAAATAAGGATTTCAGGGAACTTACTAGCTATCTGCACAGAAGAACTTTCTTCGAGACCGGAATCCATTTCAAGGATTTGAGTTTCATCGTTCTCATCGGCTGGTTCATATCGCAAATATTTTGCAGTGTGTTCGTCATAACCCCCAAAGCTGCTCATATTGGCGATATAGGAGATGTTTTGATGTGATATATTAAAGAAGATATTGTCGAAGATAGTTTATTGAAAAATCTGTTTGTGGAAGATGATGATTTGGTAGAAACAACTTATTGAGAGTTTGTGTATGAGGGAGAGTCCATGAGACAAAGTTGACATATATAGTCCGCAACCCCACATCGTAACAACGGCTTTACCGTACCTCGAACTGACGCGCCAGTGCCAGAATAACCACTGCCGTATAGATGTATTATACGATTTTTCCCATCCATACTCTAGTGAATATAATACAACTTTCGAAGTGAATGGAATGGCCGTACTAGGTATCCCGCGAAGAAAGCTGAGTAATCGAATTCATTCAAACTAGCGCGAATCCGAAAACTATCTTGCTACGCTACCAATAGTTAGATACCAGTACCGTACAGCTCTTCATTACGTAATGTGCACTCCGTGTTGGGAAATCAAGATATCTCCTGTCAGCTAGAGAACAATCAACCTCATTGGTGATAACATTATATATATCACACGAAGATTTCTAGAAATTCATCGAACTCCCAAAAGCACGAACTAAAAATCATAAAAGCCTGTACTACATGGAATATCAGCTTTTAAAGGACCAAGAAGTACTGAAGATAACCGAAACTGAAGGAAGCCAAAAGATTCTTTACCGAGATCTAATTTTAAATTCCAAAATCATGGAGTCACCTGAAAATCCAAACCAAGTTAACGGCGGTGAATTAATCTTAAATTCTACCAGATCTACAGACATTCAAAATTTTTGTATCGAGTCCATTGTTGAACGCCAGAATGGTGTGGCTAACTCTGGCTGTTGTGCGGATGACACTATCGAGACAAAGACTCGCCAATTTGCCATCAATGATCTTCAACATGATATTCTCATGAACATATTCGACGAACTTACTCTATATATAATTACGTACTTAGGGCTTACTTGTCGCCGGTTCTATGCTTCTTGCAAGATACATCACCCGAAACCCTTCAGCCTAGCTCTGTGTGTTGATCAAAAGTGTACTCAAGATTCATCCATAGCCTTTTGTAATCCATTGGGCTGTTCTAATTTTCCTACAAAGCAACTTTCATTCTAATGTATTAGACAGATAGGTGTTGTATTAAGATACACCCATTTAAACTATCCGTAGGGAGTGGTATCCTGGTTATGAAAAGCACTTGGCCGACTTGATCGAAAACTGGCAGGGACTCCGTCATTATCGGAAGACTTGGTTAGATATCGGGAGACACCCATATACATTCTTCCTTCCAAGGTATCTTTTAATATCTGCTTACAATCTCAGTAATGAGAATTGCAAGGCAAAGCTGGCTCTTCAAGATAGATATAGAGATCATTTACTCCATTTACCTCTGTGCAGTGATCCCCGAGTCCTATTACTCTCTAGAATGTATCGACAATGGCGTGGCGTGCCAAGACCTGCTTTACCAAATTCTCGCCAAATGGAACCTCGAGCTTGGTTCCTTGAAGCAAAAGAAATAATCTTTAGGGACAGATACAATCACGCGCGGAAGGGGAAATGGGTATTCCACTAGAGAAACCATACCGTTGGGGAAGGCTGTGGAGATTGGCCCGACCAGGAAATATTTGATTTATTCTCTGAATAGAGGGGAATGATAAGCTTGTAAAGATAGGAAGGGGGATTCGTGCTAGGGAAGGCTGACGACTACGCAAAGAGACTGACTAATCTCAAGTACTTGCCAAAACCCAACTTGGCTTCAATCTAAGATAAAATGCTTTATACGATGACCACTCATAGGAGAAAGACCTTGCTTTGGAAAAAGTGCATGATTGTTCAGACAATACTGTTATATATTTGCATAATGCAAATATCAGAATTTAATAAGTTTCATTCCAAAATGATATCAAAAATATAACAAAAACCAAAGTCATCTTTATTCTCCGACCAAATTACAACAATAATGGAATATAAAGTGAATAAAAATACATGGCACCGTCCTATTTTTACTTCTAATGAATCTTATTTGAAGAAATTCGGTTGATGTTACACATCTCTATCTTCTCCGAAATGCCCTTTCTCTTCAGATCTAGCTCCGCAACGCAACTAAGGTAGTAGCGACATCCTGATCTCTTGATCAAAAATGACAATCAGATATTCAACTGTTGCGGTTCACAAATCCAGGAATCTTCATTACCAGTCTTCGGAAGAATGCATTTCCACTCTTCAGGCCCTGGATCCATACTGTTCAAAGCCAAAAGCACAGGAATAGATTCCGGATTGGAATAAATGAAAGTCACAAAGGTGTCTCTAAAAGCACCGTAAGAGGGAACATACATCCAGTCATATATTGTTTCATTCCATGGGCCTAGATGACCCCATGAGTTAGTAAAGTTTCTACGAGAAGATATGGAGAAAGTTTCTTACCGATTCTCATTATTTCACCAAACAGTTCATCAGCGCAATTTATGTCGTCGGATATTGTGTGATTCTTTTTCTGGTTGGTATTTTCCCACTATTCGGCATGTAAGCTTTAAGGTATGTAGAGGTTGATCGCATAAATAAAAAGATACCTTTGACGCAAATATAATATTGAGTAGGGCAACCAATATATGTATGTACTTACACCGGCGAGATTCAAAGTGAACTTTAAACTGTCATCGCGCATTTCCTTGAACTGACAGCGATTCGTATAAGCTGCAGCACTGGTAGCAACATAGGGGTTTGTTGTAAACTTCTCTGGAGGAGCAGCACGGGCGACAAGCTCGTGAGCTTTGATGGGAGTATCAACATTGAGATCTATGGCTGGTATGGCATGAGCTGATACCATGGATGCTGCTGTGAGTAAAAGTGCCACAAAAAGGTTGAGTGAATAGGTACCCATGGTGATTGTTGAAAGCGATTTCTGAAGGCACTTCTTGAGGAAAAATCGAGAGACCTTTGAAATATCTTGTCCGATAACAATTTAGATATTGAGTGGAACTACTGAGCCCTTTATTTGCTCCATGCATGGCTGCAGCCATATTGCAATCCTCTTCCCCAGACTCGAGAAGGATTTTCCATCCCAAATAGATTAACCTTAAAATTAGAAGTGTACTTCCGAAGGCATTCACATTTTCAATCCTAGAGCCAAAGGTCTTGAAGAGATTTCCAAAACCAATCTTTACACCGGCTGGTAATGAATTGATCCTTACTTTTCTTGGAAATTGATCCCTTCAAGGCAATAGAGCGGTTACACTCCTGAAGCGGTGACGATGTCCGCCACAACCCCGTTAAACACAAGGCCCACATCGCTAATTTATAGATTGTCAGGGGGCGCACGGTTGTGGGGTTAGGCTGCTGTGGCGCGTAACTTAATCTTGAGCACAAACAATTCTTCAACACAATTCGGGGTTGGAAACCAATTGTGATATTGGCATTATCAAACAAAATGACAGCTCAAGTTATTTGCTATCCGTTTCTGGGTCAGACCACAGTTATTTCTGAGAAACAGGTAAGATTACATGATGTACTTCCTGTGTCAAAGGCAAATTGTTCAACTGACATATGCGTAGGTTAACGTCACAGTTGCATTGTTTCCGTATGACGATGAAGAAACCAACTGGGAAGTAGCATTATGGTATGGCTCGAAGGATATGAGCTGGAAACAGCTTGATCTCACCCGAAGTGATGATAATATACCAATAGTAAGGATATCTGATTGTCTACCCTTGTGATTTTGAATGCAACTGACAAAAAGGCAAAGCTTGCTGCAGACACTCAGAACTCAGTCTTGCTCTTCTCAAACACTTTGCAGCGGCAATTATTGAACGGACAACAAATTTATTATACCATCAAATACAGAAAAAGCGAAGATTCAACCTGGAAATGGGTAAATAATGATCCCAATCCGGTTGGTGATGCAAAGATTATTTTCCAGAAATCATCAGCTACTTTACAGTTGTCTTCTATTAAGGAATATATCTCCAATTTATCAGCTGATCTTCATGTCAAGTATCATGGAAAGCATGAAGCATCTAATTCGCCTGTATGGACTTTGACGTACCCGATACCTGCTCCAATCGCTTCAGCAACCGAGCCAAGTGTTCAACGAATTTTCATCGGATTTCCGAAAGATATAGTTCAATATTTTGCACTTGTCAAACGAATGAATTTTTGGCTAGTACCACGCCATGGCGGATCCAAATTTGACTTGGGCGAAGATGATTGTCAATTCTACACAGAAGATGCGGAACCAAAAGCGATTCTGGTATCTTTTCTAAGAAATGATGGGATGCATTTTGTAATGCTTGCGTTGAGTATAAATGGTGTTGTAACGACGCTGACATCTGGTGAAAATGGGAGTATCACCTTTGTAGGAAAGAATGAGAACGAAGAGGAAAGAGACGGAACTGTGATTTGTGCCGTGGGCAAAACTGTAGAAGAGGGTATCACGGCTGCAATGGACCATGCAAAAAGGGTTGTTCGGCAAGGCTTAAACATAGAGCCCATTCAGAGCGGAAATCTCGAGGGATTTCCAGATCCCAAAGACAAGAAAAGTTTCAATGACGAGCTAGTATATTGTACATGGAACTCTCTAGGTCCTACCTTAACATCTACTACTCTCTTTGGCGCGCTTGACGATCTGGGTAAATCATCAATGTATCCATCTACAATCATAATAGACGACGGATGGCAATCCATAACGCCATTCGGCTCCGAAAATTTCCCAAATCAACATCGTTGGTCAAGATTCGAAGCTTCATCAACATCGTTCCCGGAAGGTCTTACCAATCTCTCACTACGGATTAGAAAATCCTATCCATGGATCAAAAACATTGGAGTTTGGCACGGTATCTTTGGCTATTGGGGAGGTATTGATCCTGAAAGTGAGATCGGAAGGAAATATAAACTGCGATGGGTCGAAATTAATAATTCACGGCGCAGCGGAATGTGGGTTGTAGACGCTTGCGATGTGAGAAGATTCTATGATGACTTTTATTCGTATGTATTGGTTTCCAACTACCCAACCTGATTTACTCTCATCTTACTAAATAATTAATGCTTCTATAGATTTCTTGTCAGCTGTGGTATAAATGCAGTTAAACTGGACACTCAAGGATTACTAGATGATCTCAAAAATCCCAAAGACAGAAGAGAATTAATACCGGCCTATCAAGATGCAATTTACGCATCACTAATTTCTCATTTCGAAGACAGAGTAATATCATGCATGTCTCAATATGCTACCAATATTTTCTCTCCTCGAATATTACTCTCTTCAACCCATCCCGCAAATAAAATAGCCATGCGCAATTCCGATGATTTTTGGCCCAACGATCCTGCTACTCATGCTTGGTATATTTTCGCTGTCCTTATTTTTCTTTGCATTTACCATCCCAGACACACACTAACTAAACACTATAGGCACATCCACACCAACTCACACACATCACACCTAACCACGCATCTTGAAAACATCATCCCAGATTGGGATATGTTCCAAACCTCCTCCCAAATCCCCCAATACTCCACCTACCATGCCGCCGCGCGCTCTCTCTCCGGCGGTCTTCTATCCATAACCGATACGCCCGCTCATCATGACACCTCTATTATCTCCCGCCTTTCCTGCACCCCCTTCCAATCACCATCTTCAATCTCATCTCCCCCCATCATCTTGCGCACCCACCCCGCAAAATCCACATTCGTATACCCCAGTTCCCACTCCCATCGCATACTAAAACTGCACACTTCGACTCTCAAAACCAACATAAAAGTCCTCGGATTATTCAACACTTTTTCTTCCGGTTCCATCACCGACATCATCGGACTCGAAGACTTTTTTCCTCTCTCGCATTCTTCTTCCCACAAAAATAAAAATACCACTGAAGAGGATTCAGAAGCCCAAGAAAAAGAAAAACAATACATCCTGCACAGCTCCTCCAACAACAATCTCTCTCCCCCCATTTCCCTCACAGCCCGAGGAACAAACGCAAGTAAATGTTTAATCAGAATACCCAATTCCGGATGGGAAATCCTTACCGCGTGTCGTGTGTATACTATTCCTCTCCCTCTCCCTCTACTTCCATCTTCTCTTCCCAATCCCAACGCCAACTCCGACTCCAATTCCCATCTCACCTCCATCTCCAACCCCCCACAACAAAATCCCCAACCTGACACCACCCCGACAATCAACCTCGCCATCCTCGGTCTCCTCAACAAATTCGTCAGCGCAGCTGCGATTCTCAAGAGTTCATTTTCATTTTCCATATCTCCTCCAACTTTAATCTCAATCTCACCCTCCTCCTCACCCCCCCTCCTAACCCTCAATCTCCACATCCAACTAAAAGGCACCGGAATCCTCAGTCTATACATCTCTTTCCCATTCCAATCCTCCACCCCACACCTCACAATCCTCTCCCCCAAAATCTCAACCCTCTCCATCTCCCACCACAATATCTCACCTCTCCTCCCCCACCATACAAAAATCGAGTATTTGCCTCATGCACGCGGATTTATGGTTTCGATTGATTTACCTTCTATCTTGAGTAGGGGTTCTGATCTTGATTCTGGGAGGAATAGTGAAGGTATGGAAGATAGGGGGGAGCGCGGGGATTTGTTTGTGCTTGACGGTGAGGGGGATGGGGATGGTGAAAGTGAGGGGGAGGGGGTACTGGTTGATATTGGGATTTTGGTGTAAAGTACTACTGTACTGTGGACTTTTCGTGGTTTTGGGGTGAGAATTTATGATTTTGTGGACTAGGTGGTGATATGAAATGTCACCTGTATCTAGATGTAGAAGAGAAGGATAGAAGCATGGGTATTTATTCAGTATCCGGAATTTTAGGAGGTTCATCATGAAGCTCCATTTATCAAGGTAGTGATATGTTCTGTTGTACAATACAATCTTTGGTATTGTCAAAACAATCGTGATGAAGAATCCCGAAAATTGATGTATGATATCCCATAAGCCCAAGCCATTCTAGTAGCCGTCAATCCATCTAGTACGAGAATAGAATCTCCGCACCATTTGACGTATTCCGCAATAATTACCACATATCAATCCATGCAGCACCATTCCTTCTCCATTTTCCACATACAAGATACTCTACCACGTCTCCTGTATATATCTCTTCAATCTCTCGAGATTCGCGATAAAATCCTCCGCTTTCTCCATACTCATACCCGCATGAATTTGTAAGACGCTCAAGAAAGCACATCTCACACCCTTGGGCATACCACCCGAGCTACCACAAACATAAATCATTGCTTCTTGACTCATGAGCAAATCTGCAATTTCCTTTCCTTGTGCTCTAATCTCATCTTGCACGTAAACTTTCTGTTTTTGATCTCGCGAGAAAACCGGACTTGTATGTACATGATCTTTTACTTGGGCCGATTCCCACTCATTAGCAAAAAAGTAATCTGCGTGGCGATTGCGTCCACCATATATAAGATAGACTTTTCCGAACTGGATTCTGCCCTCCGGTGTGTCTTTAATTTGTTTCAAGCGTTGTAAAATCAATGATCGTAGAGGCGCGATTCCCGTACCTGCACCGACTAAGATGAGGGAAAGGTTTGGCACAAGCGGGGGTACTTTATAGAAAGAAGGGTTCGCATTGTACTGGATTGTGAGATTTGTTCCCCGGGGAAGAGTGGCTAGATAACGAGAACAGAGACCGTTGCGAACCTTTCGAAGAACGGTGCGGTATTTGACAATGGCGACGAGAATTTGGAATTGATAATCTTTGAAGGGTCTAGAATCATCGAAATCTCCGTGATTGTTCAATTCTTTAGATTTTCTGGAAACTTTTTCTGGAACTACGCTGGATCTATGGAAATCGCCGCCTGAACAGATACTGAATTCGCGACCTCGGATCACAGGGAATATGGTGACGGCATGTTTCCAAGGAAGCTTGACGCTTGGAAAATCCTGAAGACACTCGAGAATGCTGCGACGAGGACGAGTGGTGTAATCGTAAAGTTCATCGGTATAGAGAGGATCTCGAAACTCAAGGAGGCGTTCTTTGTGTGTCGGATCATTTGTATAACCGGCCATAAGCTCGAAGAAACGACGCTTGGGAATGGCATGAAAATCAAGATTATGAATCAATAACTCTCTGAGTGTTTGTTCGTCTCCAATTTTATTTAGACCATCTGGGGGCATTATCAAATTTTTCGCGCCGAACCAATCTGGTGATTTTGGTTTGAAGTGTAACTTCAGATCCGCAACATCGTTCCATCCCATCAAATCAATGAGGGTCTGGACATCTTCAGGAAAGTTTTTGGGAAAGATTGATATAGTGTCCCCAGGATCTAACATGAAATCTCTGCCTCTAAGCCTGAAGGTGATCTCGCGAACATCCTGCCAGTGATCTGGAGGAGTGACGCGCTTATTGGCTTTCATAGTGACAATAAGTGGTGAACGGTTCTTTTTAATTCCTTTTAGAAGTGCGGGTGGGGGTAATACATTGTCATCTTCTGGCTGTTCTGTGTGGAAATCGGTCACCCGATTTGATGGTGGTCCTGGAGCGTCGAAACCATTATCAAATCTTATTCCAGATTCCAGGCCAAATTTATCTGCCATTGTCGCTGTGTTTGGGACGGAAGATTGATGAGCTTGCATATCGGCTTCTCCAATTACTTTTGGATCAGTAGAGGTGTTGGGTAAGTTGGAAGCTTCCAAATCTTTGATAGGAGCAAGCTTGCTATTTAATGAATCAAATTCTGTTTGACCATTGTCATCTGTGTTTTCAAGCAATGAAATTGATTTCTCAATACCTGTAGGAGATTCGGTTACCAACTCTAGCCAGTATTTTGGGGGTAGGAGAACATCATCAGGAATTGGATCTAAGCCATCTGGCAATGGGTATGATTCGAGGAGTTTCTTCCTAAGATCAATATACCAGGAGAGGAAAGTTCCATCAACACTATTTACGTTAGAAATTAGGCAGGTACAAAGTTTGGGATGAAAGGTATAGAGCAACTTCTACTATGGAGTATATAGGCAAAGAGTTTCCAATTGAAATAGAATTCACTTACCCTTCATCATGTTGTTCATCTGCTTCACCTCTAGGATATATTTCATTCCCACCCAGCTGTTCTAATCTTTTATGCAATTTACGGGATGCAAAATTGAATCTTAAAAGTTGTTAGTATCATTCTATTTCGCAAATACCTTTCCTCCCCGCTTTCACCCTACATTACTTCCATCCCAGTTTGTACCTACTTTGCATAAGAACTATCACCAAGACCAAAAGTGGTGAAGTTCACGTGACTCAAACAATTGGGAGGCAAACGCTTTCTCAAGAGACTATTCCAAAATTTCCTTGCATTCTTTGGAAATTCTCCTTGTCCTGTAGTTGACAATGTGAATATAACAAAAGTGTACTTTGATAATTCTCTCTGATGCATTCAAATAAGTATAATCTGGTTAGATTCGGGGAAGAAATTACATACAACATCAACCTCATCCATCTCACACACCCTTGTCATGAAATGAAGTCTTTCTGTGATGCGTCCCAATTCTTCGGCCACATCTTGAGAGTTTCCAGTTTCCGTTCCATAAAGGATAAGTGCGCTCCTATCATGCCGTTGGCCATTGCGTATATCAGACATTTGGTACAATTAATTGATTGATGATTGTTTGTGGCAATGGCAAGTATCGATTAATGACTCGATATGATATAAAATCCATAATCGACCAGTCGATAAGAAAAATAATTTTTGGTCACGAGATATTGGTTAGTCGACCGCTTCGAGTTCCCATTTCATTCACCAATACTGCTTACAGCATGAACAATTATCAACAAGAGGGCTAGGTAAGTTTTCAAGGTGAATCCATGTAGTATGGTATTCTGTGGTTTGCGGTTGCGTGTATCAGGTGATATCATACAACCTGCCTTGCAGTCTTTGAGAAGGAAAGAAAGTCTTTGTATTGTGCTTGTGAGGTGAATCACTGACTTTCCCTCAGAAAATCAACGGTCAACGGCTTCATGCATACAGAACAAGACAAGACAAAGAACGGTTAGCAACAGAAAGCTATAGAAGGAAAACGTTGTTTCCAACTAAGCAAGCTGCAATGCAGGCATACTTACGATTATGAGTACATAATGACAACACCACATAACTACAAAGAGTGGGAACATGGAAATTTAGTATTGGGAAGATGGGGGATAAAGATACAGTACTGCTTAACGAGTAAATGGGATTTAGATACTAACAAGATATCTAGATATAGGAAGGACTATACAAATAAGATGATAATGAAAGACTCTTTTTTCATCGGAATTTATAAGAATTGATGGGGGCTGTTTATATGTGATTATATACTAATGATCTTGATTCTTGATAGAGTGCTCCGTAGTAGATATTGATACATGTACTTTGTAGTAATGCATCGATCTACATCCTTTATTACTCGAGTATGTAAGTGGTTCTAGAACCTATTTTGATGTCATGAGAAGAATAACATATTTCGGTATGAATCATCTCAGTTATCAAATCTATCAAAGAGTGCCCTAATGATTTCTTGCCATTTTCTTCATATACTTGTACTCTGTACAGTATTATTATCTTCAATTGATATTTACCTGTCTGGTATTCACATCACATGACAAAATATCTAGCATTCAGTGACAGCATTCATTGACGGAGATTCTATTGATCCATACATCGGTAGGTACCAGGTAGGTACTAGGTACGCCTTTCCCAAATAATGCTCTTGACCATATACAGGTAGACAAGTAAACAATTGCCCAATCGCCAAGTCATTGATCCTTCCCCTTTTATGATATGACTCCTTACCTTCCTTACCTTGCCTTTTTCGCCATTTCCCCATGTTATGTGGCATTCGAGAACAACATCGAATCTCACACCGTATGATGGATAGGTATCATAGAATCACTTACTATGGGGGTTGTCTCTTCGTTATTGAATACCTAGCTACATGTACGAGTAAAGACAATACTTACTTATCACGGGGTACCAGCAGAAAATGCAATAAATTCCAATATCTAATCGATTTACGCCATGATTTCTCCTTACCTAGCTATCTCCTATCTCGCTATATCACGATGGTGATCATGTCAACCCAACCACGTGCCACCGATGAGTAGAATGTAGAATACAGACCATAGAATATATATATCCTGGCCATCGCAAAATAGAATAAATCCATTCATTCCCCTTTACCTCCTATCTCACCATTTCCCCATGTTCATTCAATATCAAATCTCTTTCTCACCGTACCACCCGTGCCACCTGCCACCTGCTAACTGCCAATTGCCTGCCACCTTATCAATGATTCTTCCCTTTCCTAGCCAATTAATCGTGACCTTCTTCCTTCTCACAGTGGATTTTTGCTTTGCGCCGAACCTTCTGTGTAATCTAAATATTCTCTAATCGAATAGAATCCCCATTCCCAGCCCTGTTCAGCCACTGGCTTTAATCCAATTACGGTAAGTGCCACTCGCTAAGATGCGGCTGCCCCAGCGATTCCATTAGAATTTGATATATTCTGCCCACTGCGCAATCCCGACTTCTTTCTCCCTTTCCTTTTGAACACCTCAACTTCAAGAATTCCACCAAGTGTCAATCACAACAAAACCTCAACCAACTTCCCCAAAACCAGACCACTAGGGCACCTAGCTACCCTTTTCCAACTCCCCCAATTTGTTCAGAGAGTATTAAAACACACTCCCAGCAAACGTCGATCAATTTTCAATTCAATTCAAGCTTCTACTCAGTCTTAACTACCACATACCATCAAATCAATTATCATCATGTCTAGCATCGTGGAGAAAGTTTCTGACGCCGTCACCGACGTTACTGCCGCTCTTGGCAACACATCCATCTCTGACAAGCCAGCCGAAACCACCACTAGTGAGAAGGCTGCCAACACTACTACCGACAAGGAAGCTGTTTTGGCCAGTGCTGCAGAGGGAAGAAGACTTTACATCGGTAACCTCGCATATGCGACCACCGAGGGGGAGTTGCAAGCCTTTTTCAAGGGATACTTAATGTAAGTATTACCTTTGTATTCACTTTCACACGTCATGTTCAACGTCGCCTTCATTTTCTATCAAAATTCGTATGCCACCTGAGATCAGCAGATTTTGAGAAGTTGGGACTTTTTCTGCACCTTCCAAATAGGTTTAATTTGTACGATTTTTACTACACAAGCTAATACTTTCATACAGTGAATCCACCTCTATCCCAAAGAACCCACGTACTGAGCGTCCAGTCGGATATGCTTTCGTCGACCTTTCTACCCCAACTGAGGCCGAGCGTGCTATCTCTGAGCTCTCTGGAAAGGAGATATTGGATCGCAAGGTCTCTGTTCAACTTGCTCGCAAGCCAGAGACAAACGACAAGACTGAGACTGCTGCAAGCGGAGGAGAGGGTCAATCTGGCGGTGAAGGTGGACGCCGCAGACAATCTGGCCGTGGACGTGGACGTGCCCGTGGACGTGGAGGACGCCGCAACAATGCTGTTAGTTTTTTGAGACATATATTTCCAGAACAACAGTTTACTAATATGACTACAGTCCCGTACTGAGGAGGGCGCCATCGAGGCACCTGCTGCCACTGAGGTTCTTCCTTTGACCGAAACTACCAACCAAGCCACTACTGAGTCCAAGGAGGCTAAGCCACAAACTACTCGCCCACCCCGTGAGCGTCGCGAGCGTGGTCCACCAGCTGATGGAATTCCATCCAAGAACAAGGTCATGGTTGCTAACCTTCCATATGATCTCCACGAGGATAAGGTATGTTCAAAAACAGCCTCTTTCATATGATTTGCTAACAAATTGTAGCTCAAGGAACTCTTTGCCGTCTATGAGCCAACTTCTGCCAAGATCGCCCTTCGCCCAATCCCCCGTTTCATGGTTAAGAAGCTCCAAGCCCGAGGTGAACCCCGTAAGGGTCGTGGCTTTGGCTTCGTTACTCTATCTAGCGAGGAACAACAACAAAAAGCCGTTGCTGAGATGAACGGAAAGGAAATCGAAGGACGTGAGATCGCTGTCAAGGTCGCTATCGACAGCCCAGACAAGACCGATGATGACGTCAACGCTGGCTCTGCTGATGCCAGCGCCGAGACTGCCGCTGCCCCACCAGCCGGTGCTGAAACCGTTTCTGCTTAAGCAGGAAACGTTGTATGATGTGAATGAGAGCAGACTTCTACAGACCTGCAGATGATAGACTAATGCATTGCTATGCGTTGCTTTTGGACCATTGTCGGCGCGTTGTGGAAGCTCTTAGAGGGAAGGATGGATTTGCTCCTTTGATTTACTCAATGGATCGATCATCTTTTTGACGATTTTCTTTTAGGTGGACATATGAATACTAACTCGGTGGATTTGTTAATGGCGTCTAAATAGATCTTTGGGCTTCTACGCTCTTTCTTTCCGACAGACTTAACTTTTTCATTTCCGAGTATGGGTTCATAGTTCTTCATGACTCTTTTTCAAAAACTATGTCTTATTACAATTTTGCTGGCATTCTGTGGGTGTACACTAGATTTTTTTCTTACGTGCTTCCATATGGGATGGGTGGGCATGTAAAAATTATTGATTAATGATTGATGACATCCCTATCATTATCAGATCAATGATAATAAAGTGAACGATTTTACCAGCAGAATGATAACTTTCCAGAGTGATATAAAAATTGATGACGTGACCTTCCAGCCAAAACTTTGGTAACCCACTGTCTCTCAAATTCTGAACAAAACCTGCTTCCCCATTTGAATCGTTGAGTACCTACCCTTAAATCGGTTGCCCCTTTTTTTTCAAAACCCAATCCCAATCCTTACAATCACGATACCTAGGTAGGTATTTAACCTTGGATATTGATTGGTCTAGATCTCATTTAGCGTGGTTTGACCTCCATTGCGCGAACACACCCAAATTTAGAACATCAATTCCCCTTTGTAAAGCCCCACCACATCAAGACTACAAGCGATCTACATTCGACGATACACATCTATAACCATTCATACTCGTACATACCAATCGATAATTTAATTCCGCTCACTGGATTCTCGCCACTCGCGCAAGACAATCAATATCTGAAAATACGACACTGAGCAATTGAGACTTGGAGCGCAAAGAAGCCTGATTAGGCAGTTTTATCGACAACGGGACTTGGAGAAATTAGAGAGACAGGAAACACACAGTCAGCAATTGATCCAACGCCAATAGCAGAAATGACTTCAAAGGCTATGTGGGAGGTTGATCCGGAGACAAGGTCAAAGGTAATCTCCTCTCTATGGGGCTCCCATCCATGAGCGCAGACATCCATTGCATCGTTTCTAACAGAAGAACTCGTACTAAACATATCTTGAACTCAGCTCCTTGATATTTCCAAAACCAATGGCAACGACCGATGTATCGACTGTGGCGCACCTTCTCCTCAATGGGCTTCCCCAAAATTCGGCGTTTTCATCTGTCTATCTTGCGCTGGAGTTCACCGCGGATTGGGAGTCCACATTAGTTTTGTAAGAAGTATCACAATGGATGCTTTTAAGGCGCAAGAAATCGAACGAATGAGAGAAGGAGGAAATAAGACTTGGAGGGAATTCTTCGATCAGGATGATAGAAACGTCATGAGTGGTATCACGTAAGTGGACTATATTTGCGACACAATTATTGCGGTGGGCGGTGGGCAGTGGCACATAACTGACACATTCGCAGTTGGGATGATGCAACGATTGCTGAGAGATATTCTGGCGAAGTTGGAGAGGAATACAAAGAACGACTCACTGCCAAAGTTGAGAAACGCGAATACGTCCCCGTACCAAAGGCCCCTGCTTCAAAAACTACAACTGCTGCCACATCTTTCTCCAACCATAGTTCTAGCAACTCCCAATCACAAACTCCTCTTGGAACAAGAAATGCCAGTCCTTCTAATGGCAAAGTGAAGGTTGACGATAGGTATTTTGCTGGACTTGGAGCTGCGAATGCGAATCGATCTGAGGATTTACCACCTTCACAAGGAGGCAAATATGGAGGATTTGGAAGTCAACCAATTGAGAGAGAAGATAATAATGCAAAACTACCAGGTTTTGAAGATTTACAAAGAGATCCTGTGGCGGCACTTACGAAGGGCTTTGGATGGTTCACAACTACTGTGGGAAAGACGGCAAAAACTGTTAATGAAGGATATATACAACCTACTGCTGCGAAGGTAATCTCATCTCCCTGACACCACATATCGATTGTGGCTTTTTCATGTCCGTATAATGAACATCAACTGACAACTTTTCTTTTCAGATCGCCGAATCCGATGTAGCCAAACAAGCACAACTCACCGCCGCTCAAGTTGCCCGAAATGCGCAAACTGGAGCCAAGAGCGCCGCAGATGGATTCAACCGTTTTGTTGAAGGTAGTGGAGGTGGTCCTTCTAGGAATGTACCTATCGATGAGAGCAAGAAGGATTTCTGGGATAGTTTTGCTGATGCTGGGACCAAGAGGCAACATGCACCAAGTGCATCAATTGGAACTGCGGCTGTCAAGAGGAATGGCGGAGGTGGAAATGGAAGTAGCGTTGGGGCAAAGAAAGATGATGATTGGGACAAGTGGTAGATGGGGGCTTGGAAGGGAACTTGATTGAAGAGACAATGGGGATATGTGGATAAAGAATAACGGTTGGGTGAATATATATACATATAGACCACATGGTCGAAAGAGAAGTTTTAGCGAGACATGCGAGAAAGAATTGAAGATTTCACGTTTTAATGGTATGTATTTAGCTACATATCTATGTCTCTTTCAGAAATAGGCCGAGATATAGTAATGTATATTAAATTTTTATTATGAGAGTCGGTTGTTGCAATCGTAGTTGAGCTTTCAGTACCATATTGGAATTGGGGACTGGACAAGTGTCCTGTTCTTATGATTCAAGAAGATTGATATATGTCTTGATGGATGAATGTGTTGCGGATTTCTGGGCCAGAGATTTTCATTCTAGATGCACAATATTTCAATGACCTGCTGTTATATCAGGTTATCACGATACCATCCATATCTTCTTCTCATCTCAAGCAGTATCATTCATTTCTTAATACAGAAAGGATGCCGTAAGTTTCAGCACACGTAGCATCTATATTGTACACCATCGCCTACTTCTCTTCTCACAGGCATCAGAGTTTGAAGCCTACAACTGAAGAACATGTAGGTCAACAAGTATCTCTACCTCTGGGTCATCAAATTGTATATTGATTCCTACTTGAAGCATGGCCAAAAGAACAGTTGCTTATGACCGTGGCTGAACTTCAAATATTGTGGTTTTGATTCTGAAACATCAACCAACAATCTCCAAAATTCAATCTTTCTCTGCCGTGGTCAACTTCCAACCCGGCCAGATGACCCGGAAAGTTTATTGAAGCGCTTGCGCTTATTTCCTCCATACCTTATTGTTCTAGATGAAGTGTCCTCAGTTCATGTGACCGCGGCTAGTCTAGATGTCGAGGGATTGTCGACCGCTTCCAACAGACCGAGATCCTATCGCGCGCGTAGAATATTTCACCGCCACTATTCATATCCTTGATAAGTCTCTATATTCCCATTTAATCGTGGATTAATAATTAAGCCGTATTTGATATTAAAATAGCATTAACTAAGATTTCAACAATATTTAGAGTTACTTTTATTTTCGTTGCCAAGATACCCCTTCCTACGTTCTTTCAAAATTTCTCCGAACGGATACTCACTCATAATCATGTTACTTGATCACCACTCCAAGTTCGTGGATTCAGATGAGGAATCCCTCTTCCCTCAATTTCGCAATCTTCCACCAGAGCTCCGTCTACATATCTGGAAATATGCACTTCCAAGCGGTCGAACGCTCAAGGTAAAAGTCGACGCCTATGACGATACGCGAGCTTCCCTGCAGGGAAACTTCTCGGCTATTCCCTCAATCTGTCACGTCAATTCCGAATCTCGATGCTTAGCTCTAAGTATCCTTCGCAATGGTCTCGGTCCCAACACTGAAGAATCCGATTTCTACTGGAACCCCAATACCGATACCATCTACTTCCCCCCCTCGGCATCCTGGACCAACGGCACGATGGAAAAATATCTCTTCAAAGAAAAAGTTCCCGCTTCGTATCGAAATGACGGGATCATGCCCGTAGTGCAACATATCGCCTTACCCCTCAACATCTGGCTGGCGCAAGGTCTCTATCTCGAGCCCCTCCCAGCTCGCTGGCTCCTAGATTGGCTATATAAATTCCCCGCGCTGCAATCCGTTACTCTGCTCATCGAACCGTTTGATCAATGGCTCGGTCTCCCCAATACCTCGATCGTCTACCATGAACCGCTCGACGTACCGGTTTCGCAGCTTCTCAATCATAAACCTTCGGAGATGAAAGATATGTTGCAGAAATCACTACTGGAGTATCGCGCAGCGAATGATTCGGCTTGGGAACCTCCGGTGGTGGATGTATTAGTGCTGGGGATGAAGAAATTTAAAGGCTCGAAGAAGTGTATTAAGAAGAGAACGAATTTGGATCGGGAGGATGTGACGGGGATCTATGAACATAGGATTTCGAGGGAGGAGAAAAATGCGAGGAGACTGGAAAATAGGTGGCCCGCGGAGATTCATGCGGTTGAGCAGTGGAGTTTGATGGGGCAGTCGGAGGAGGAGGATCTTTAGATTTTGAGGCGTTATGGGGAGCTAATAAGAACTCACTTGTGGCAGTAGATAGATAGACTAGTATATCTAATAATTATCAAAACAATTTTGAAAATCTATTCGACTTTAGCACATGAGTTCCAATGTGTTGGTATTAAAATCTTGATCACTGTCTGGGAAATTGATACTCTGGTAGTTGATAAAGCTCGAGTGAGTGTCAGGTGAAGAATTAGTAAATTCGAGAAAATTGACATCTTGAGTTTCTGAGGAATCAGGATATGCTTGTATGACGACGATGGTGAGAGTTGATAGAGAGATTGAGGGATGGTTATTAGCCCTGAAACTGGAATCAGTGTAATGGGGAAAATCTGATATCTTCTAGACTATAATTCAAATGATGAATATTTTGGATGGCGGATTTGAATGTTGAATGTTGGATATTTGTATAGGGTCAATTTATCCTGTTGAATTCTAGTGCTTTCAGTGGACTGGTTTTGATTTCGTAGATATCAATAAATTAGTGTGCCGCCCCTAGACTTATACGTAGAGCTAGTGAGCTATAAAGGGAAGGCGTCGAGTGGTGGCTGGAAAAAGAAATATACGGGATAAAAATGAAATTCGGAACAACTACCGCACAGGTACAGGATTCAGTCAGCTGAGTTGTTGTGATACGATCTCCGACACATCTCTCTCTCCTGCGACTCGAGCGCGTTTACGGCTATCGAGCTCTCTCTTTTGCTGTCCGCAGACACAATACACTTAGATATATCTTCTACAATACTTTCAATTTTGTTGTACTTGTGTGACTCACGATGACTTCGGGCGTCCCATTTCAATATCTCCCCTTGGAAAGAGCATCGGACGTCCGATTACTTCAAATATCACTTTCAACAAACTCGAAACGCTTATATGGCAAATTCACACACGTCTCATCAGATGTGGTTCCGCCAACACGAGTTCCTTACGCTGCTATCTCCTATCATTGGAGATCAGCTGATATGTGCGATCAGATATGGTTTGACGAGGAACACTATCTGTGTTTAAATAGTTCGGCCGGGACAATTTTGAGATCTTTTGCTACTCATTTAGATTTTGAGTTTGAGCCTTGCTTTCCATGGATCGATGCTCTCTGTATTAATCAAAATGATAATATTGAGAAAGGATTACAAGTACGTCAGATGGGGAGAATATATTCTTCTGCGCTGCAGGTACTTGCTTGGATCGGCGATGAATCTATGGATAGTGATCTTGCCATGGATTTTGTGGTTATATTATACGAATTGATGACATATTTTGGATCCCCTACTTATTCGGATGTAATATCGGTACCTGGCTGTGAGCATAGATCCCCTGGTTGGAAAGCACTTGATGCGCTCCTACAACGACCATAGTTTTCACGCACGTGGATCATTCAAGAAGTTGTACTAGGGACCGATATTGTTCTGCTGTGTGGACAGAAAGCTTTGAATTGGAGAGCCCTTGGGCTTGTGGCGAATATGATAGTAGGGATGGACTTAGAGAAACTGCTGTTGTTTCGTCAAGATGGATCATTTCCAGATGGCTTGGGTGCATCTGCACTTATCTACCAAATAAAAGAACTTAGAGAGAAGGGTAGTTCTGTTACTCTAGAGTACGCTTTGTTTCAAGGCTTGGACTTTAAGACAACAAACCCAAGAGACAAAGTCTACGCCTTTTTTGGTATTTCGACAGATATTGAGGCTATGGGAATAGATGTCAACTATAATGCCACAGTCAAAGAGGTATATACCGATGCTACAACTCGGATCTTGAATCAAGGGACCTTTTTGTCACTTCTCAACGCAGCCGGAATTGGAAGATATCGCAATGATAAGCATACCGCCATTGATCATGATCTCCCAAGCTGGGTTCCAGACTTCTCGTATTTCCCGGACTCTAGTCTTCTTGTTATTCCTGTTATTTCGGCTAATTACAAAACGCCGGAAGCTTCTAAAGCGACAAAATCTCTGATAAATATCAACTCGACAAATCCAGATAGAGTCTCGATGAAAATCATCGGGCGATCTGTCTCATGTCACTACCATCTACCCCTCTAGACCTAGAGCTTTATACAACAGCAATGTTAGCAAATTCCAAGTCGAGCTGAAACAACGTCGGGATTGGATTATCGAGACAATGAATTACGCGTCAAGCATACTCACGCACTCTTGTCAATAATAAACTGCCCCTTCGTATCCGTGGAGCGCCAGTAGAAACACCATATTGGAAGCACTTGGAAGTTTTCCTCGAAGTTTTGGAAAATATTCTAGGAGCTAACGCGGAAGAGGTACGAGAGATAGAGATGGCAGGAGGAGTAGTTGAAGGATTCGATGAAGATACTGTGGAAAAGTTGCGTAAATTTGCCTCGGGCTTTGCTTTCCGTGGGCGTATGTTCGAGACGGATAATGGGTATTTGGGGATGGGTCAGGAGGGCATGGAGGTGGGTGATGAGGTTTGTTTGTTTTATGGGGGACAGACACCGTATATTATACGGGAGGTAGCCAAGGGTTTCAATCAAACCTCGGAACATGAGTATGTGTTGCTTGGTGATTGTTACGTTGATGGGTGGATGGACGGGGAAGCTATGGAGATGGGCGAAGAGAAGGAGTTTATGCTGGTTTGAACGTCCGAAATTGAGATTAGTTTTGATCAATTTTAGTCGTGAGACTTGGCCATTTCTCCAGCCTATACAGAGTAGTTATTCTTCATATGTATCAGCGTTGGATGTAAACATTCGGATCGGTGCGAAAGTGACTGTTTTGATGGGGAATCTACATATAGCCAAGACAGTTAGATATACCATTGATGTTAATTGCAGTCTTTTCGAGCTTCAACTTCTCGGAGATCCTCTTATACACAGGTGATATTGTACTTCAGTCTGAATACTTGACTAAATGAATTTTAAGTTTTTGTTAGAGAGAAAGTGATGTAATTATTATTGATATGGTGCGTGGTATCGTTAGACTCATAGAGTTTAAATCGTATGAAAGGGAAAAGAATTTGATTTCCGGTCAATCGATATAAGGGTGCGGCAACTTTGCATTTCCTCGATGGAAATTTATCCAGATGATATACTGATTAAGGAGACAAAAGGAAGTTATTCGTAAAGATCAGTCATTTAAGGCTACATCTCTGTCCAAAGTATGAGGGGAGATCTTTTGATAAATATTATCAAGTTTTCGGGAGAAGATAAGATATACACCTGACCTTTCATTAGAAAATTCTTGGTCCTTTTGTGATCAATCTTTTGCTTAATTAGTAACTCCTCAAATTCTAGAAATTCACGAAATTCGCCCTTTAGAAAAAGCCTGTATTATGTATCGGTACAACACACTTGTTGGTTGAAGCCACTTGTCATTTTACTCAGCCACAACTTACAAGGTTCCACTACCCCTCATCTCATCTGTCGACAATTCTCATCCAAGGTGGTGGTCATGACAAAAACACAAGAATCTGATTTACCAGTATATTGCAGACGTTCTTAATATATAATGTCTGAACAAAATTTGAACAACTCTGACAGCTTGCTTTTGGAATCTGATGCGAATCTCCATGCCGAGCCTTGCCTCGCATGTAGGAAAGTTTCTTCTGAACTTGCTACACCTTATTACAGCTTTGATCAAATCAGGTTGGAAGGCAGAGAGCTTTGGACATCGACTCAAAATCATTGTAACTGGTGCGCAAGTCTTTGGGGGGAGATTACACGTCGAAGTCCGTTTCGTGAAATGAACGAATCTTCATTACAGCAACTTGATATAGCATACTACATCATGCTGGACAAAGAGGAGGATGTCGATTCCGGGGCTGTGTCAAGAATTATTGGTCGGCTAACTTGCAGAGTGTGGCCGTCTCTGGCTCGTTTAGTGGAGCCATGTTGTTTTGAACTCGAGATAGTGAGTACTTCTGGTATGTCTTCGCTGTTGTATGATTTTGGTGAACTCCACTCATGTAAGTAGAGAATCTAGATGTAATATCGTTACGATACGAAATTCCTGAGAGGACTTCCTCCCCTTCAAGTCACATACTCGCCTCACAATGGATTAGTAACTGCACGCAAAATCACGAAAAATGTTGCATCGATAAAATTTCATGGTTACCAACTCGGCTTGTAAACGTTGGGCTTGATGGTGTTGTAACGAGACTTGTTGAGACAAAGGAAATATCAAAAGATCAGAATTCGCAATACTTTGCACTGAGTCATAGATGGGGCGCTACACCTGATCATTCAAGTCGACTCTCAAGCATAAACAAACTAGCATGGATGGAAAGTATCCCAGCAGATCAAATGCCTGCCACTTTCCAAGACGCCATTCAATTTACTAGGAATATGAATATTCCATACATCTGGATAGATTCCTTGTGCATTATGCAGGATTCCTCAGAAGATTGGAGCACTGAGGCAGCACTTATGGACAAAGTGTATGCTCAGTCTCTCTGTAATATTGCTGCATCTTATGCTTCTAGCGAGGAAAGTCCCAATAAAAGACTCTTCCACACTCGCACTCGAGATTATATAGACACCTTGTCAGTGAAACAAAAGTTTTTCATGAAGAAGAACCACCAAGGACTATATGGATTATCTCCCAATTCTAATTACGTTGTTAGTCGAACTGATTTTGCACTTTACAAACGAGCATGGGTTTTACAGGAGCGACTTCTGAGTCCCCGAACGATACACTTCTCAAAACAATTGATGTGGGAATGCAGGGAAAAAAGAGCTTCTGAAGCCTTTCCTATGGGTATATCCTTGATTGCTTGCAATTTTTTCTCTAGAGACCTTTTGAAAGATTGGAGATCGGGTTTGCAAGAACAAGGATACAAATTTTGGTATCACATTCTAGGTGAATATGTGAACTGCTCGCTTACATATTCATCCGATAGACTGGTAGCCATTGGTGCAATTGCTCGAGAATTTCAAATAGAGCTAAATGATGTCTATCTTGCGGGATTATGGAAGAAAGAGCTACCTTTCAATTTGCTTTGGAAAATAGACAGGGGCTCTTCGTTTCCTTCAAGACCAGTTACTTATCGCTGTGAGTCGTACATTACATATCTAAGGCTGTTCTAAGCGGATTTACTAACCAATATTCAGGTCCCACTTGGTCATGGGTATCACTGGATATCTCTTATCCCGCCAGGATGTGTGTGATTTCCGGGTTGAAGCCCCAACAAGTGCTTGTGAAAATTGTTGAGGCCAAGATTTTCAGTCCACTAGGCCGCGCTTACACCCAATACCACGCTGGACATATTCGGTTAAAAGGCAAACTTTATTCTATCGGATCCAAGGATGCCGATGAATGGCTTTGTGTTGATGATCATGGAGTTTTTCTTGGTGGCGAAAAAAATCTCATTGCTTCGAAGCTTGATATCAAAATTCGGAAATCTGAGGGTTCAAGAATATATTTAATTCCAATTGCAACAGTTGATTGGTTGATCAATAATATCGAGTGCCTCGTACTAAGATCTGTCTCGATGGGTAGCATGGTATTTAACCGAGTGGGGAGCTTTTCTTTCAACCCTTGGTGTTTGGGCGAAGGTGATACGCAGCTGCATGTAATATCGCAGTTCGCTACAGCTAAAGATCCATTTTTGGGAGATCTCGAGACTATAACGATAATTTAGTCTTTCGGTCAATTGAAATTTGATACGTCGTTCATATTTTTAACTGAGGTGTTGAAGGACAGTACCAGAGAAACTGGCGTGTTTTCATTTTGCCTGTTGGCACCATTATTGCACAAGAAATGTGTTTCAAAATATCGATGGTAATAGTTCGATGGAGCAAAGATTGAAATTTACATATTAAGGGAGGACATCACGCTTTGAACTGAGTTCAACAAAATCTAGGCCGAGCGAAAGCACGGACTTATGATCATCTATTTCTCAGTGTTGGCCTTACCTCCAGTGTATCTTCGTTCCTGTACAGTCATTTCCTACAGTTCTTCCTCTACAAGCTTCCCAGCCATGGTCACGCATATGTATTCGATAGAAAACTGAAAAATGCTGATGTCCTTGTAGGAAGCGAGATCACGTGTTGAATTGAACCAGTCTTATTTAACGACTTAAATCTTTCTGATCTTGAGTCTCATATGTATGGATCGTGTTGATTTGAGAATCGACTAAGCGACAATATATGGTTTCAAATGCCGAGGGCACGACTCACATGAATAGAATGCCGTATCACGAGAAGCAAAAGATGGTATCCCGTCGCTGAATGAGTCTATCATCATTTTACAGTTTTGGCATCAAATCCTTGAGGGAGCAGATTCTTAGACTTTGGATTAATATCCTGATATAGAAATTTATCAAAAACCTTCTCTCGTTACTTATATTAATAGATGCACCATCTCTAAAGCTTCTTCAACACCACACGACCTGGTATCCGAAGATTCTTACTCAAAACTTCTTCTGCAACCCTCTTCCCATCACCCCGAAGCTATTCCGATCCCCAAACCTATCCCTATCGTCCCCCTCCTCCCAATCCTTTGTCTTTCCCTCTCCACAACCACACACCCCGTAATCAGAACTCCCATTTGAAATCCCCGTTTCTCCTCTTCACTCTCACCACCGACACTCCCCCTGTACTGTATCCCCATCATATCTTTCCCCGCAAAAACATCATACATCATCACTGCATAGAGTTCCCCCGACTCCTTATTCCTTAACTCTGCATTCGGATTCGAGAATGAGAGCTTTTGCGTCGTCGATGGAATTTTTTGTTGCCAAACCAGAACCCTCTCTTTGCCCTCTTCCTTTCCATTTCCCTTTCCCCCATCATGACCTCCAGGAAACCTCCACTCATACCTCCCCTCATTTTCCCTCCCCCTCCCTCCCCCAAAATGCTCTATCCCCGATTCCAACTCTCTCTGCACCCCTTCTACCCCCAATTGCTGCACCTCTATCTTACGATTAAATTTATCAAACTGTGCACCTCCTAACATCACTTCCTCTTTCCCATCCTCATTCTTGATACTTCCGCCGTATATATACATACTCGTAACTCTCTTCATGCCTTCAATCGTCATTTTGAAAATAGGCAATGGTTTGGTATTTGGATAGCGAGGAGAATCGTAAATCAGGAGAGTGGTTTTGAATGCGTTGAAGAGTGTTCCCGGGATGTAGTCGATGGTTATTTCGGAGAGGTGGGCAGGGGATGGATGGGATTCGGATGGTATGGGTGGGTGTGGATTGGGGGAATAGGGGGGAGAGGGTTGAGAAAGCGAATTGTTGGTCGAGTAGCGAGGGAGTGGAGATGTGTTCGGATTCGATTTTGCAGGTTCTTCGTGGTCGTGATCATGATCGTGACCTTCCTTTCTTTTGAAAATCGAAAAAGTCATTTCTTTCTTCTTTTCCTTGGAGCCTCGATTGAACAGGATGTAAAAATACGTAAAGTCCAAAAATCACTATAATTGATTATTGAATATCAAGAACTCCGATGAAAAATTACAAAGCGCGTAGCGTAAGCAAAATCAGACATGTAATCAAGAATTAAATCATTTTCAAGCACTTACATATAGTTATATACCCCTCATAAATCAAAATCCCTCTCACAATGTGGCGAAGCGAGTGATCCAGTGGCTTAGAACATTTACGCAGTATCGCATGGAAGGAACATCCTGTATCTAACAGGTTGACAGCCATTCTGCCTTATGATTAATTCGCGAATATCTCATCTAATGGAGAAATTTATTTCAATCGATAATCTGACATCTAATCTATAGATTTCATTGCCTAAGTTCTATAGGTGTATTTATTGGATAGTGTTTTAGTAGTGACGTGTCAATTAATCGGTACTAGATGGGGGTTTTAAACCAGATTTAGCCACCTCGGTAGATATCATAATAAATCAACCATAAATGAACCAACTAAATCTAATAGCACAAAGTCCAACCTCAACCTGTCTCTGGTCAGAGCATCACTCGAAATATTATTGAATTCAAAATGGCAGCGAACGAATTGAATTGTTGAGGGGTTTCCGCCAGTGGTTAGTCGCGGTACTAACGGCAGGGTAAACTCACCCCACCGAGCCCGCTTACTTTTCCGAGCTTGGATTTCCAGAGTAGATTGTGGCATTTCTAATTCTAGGAAGAGAAGGTCACACAAATCTTAATCTTAGAAGGCGAAAAGAGGTCATCGTTGTGAATTATCCAAGCGACTATTAACGACAAGAAAGAAAGATAGCTAGAACCAGATATCTCCATCTGAACTGAGAAAGCTAGCTTTGCATCTATGTGCAAGTTGGTTGAGATGTAATCACGGGATGTATTGTAGTACAGTAAGCAATCAATAATCAGAACCCTTCGATATCCTATCTCTCACTGTGTTTCCCATTCACTGAGTAAATACCTCGAGTTTCTCCTTGAAATGGAGTGTCTAGTGAATCATGAATATATCTCGGGACATCTCCAAATACAAACGATTACATGTAAGATCTTAATTCTTGGCTCTTAAGATTACAACAGTTTCTTAATATTAATATCTCCAAATGTTGGATCCAACATTACTGCTTCGTTGTCTCCACAAGTACTTTATCAAGATAAAATCTCGTTGAAGTGCCCTTCATACCTGACATTATCATTTCCTCGACTTCCTCAGGAAGAAAGAAAGTTCTACTATTATCAAGTCTTGAAACCCTCATTCCCAATTCTTAATTCCCAATTCCTACTCGCCTCATCATTCTTATACTCCACCACACCGCACAGTACATCCAACATTCAAAATGTCTACCCCCCAAGCCAAACCCACCCTCGTCCTCCTCTCAGGAAGCTGGCACAACCCCCAAAACTACCACAAACTCGTTTCTGCACTCCAAACCCACTCCTACGACCTCCTCATCCCCTCCCTCCCCAGCATGAACGGCGCCCAAACACCCACCGCCGACCTCTACACCGACACCAGCTTCATCCACTCCTACATCTCCGATCTCGTCTCCCAAGGAAAACACATCATCGTACTTATGCATTCCTACGGCGGCCAAGTCGGTACCAACGCACTTACGGAGTTTGCTATTAATACCCGAAAAGCCCAAGGTCTACCTGGCGGCGTCGTCCATCTCCTCTACATCAGCGGATTCATGATGTTAGAAGGCGAGGCTATGATGGATAAAGTTCGCTTATTCGGGCACGAAGAACTCATCCCCGTCGTATTCACCATCGCAGAAGATGGAACCCACGTGCATAGTGATCCTCGTACTCTTCTCATCGGATCCAACTCAGATGATAAAGTCACGGAGACAGAAATTGAAGAATATGTTGCGAATTTGAGTCGATGGAATGGGAATGCGATGTATCAGCCGCTGAAAGATAGAGCATCGTGGAGAGATATTGAGACGAGTTATGTGGTTACGAAGATGGATATGACTGTGTTTTTGGATTTTCAAGTGAGTATGCTGGAGGCGGTTAAGAAGGAGGTGAAGGTTTGGGAGTTGGAGACGAGACATTCGTCTACGTTGACGATGACGGATGAGTTCGTCGAGATTGTTTTGGGGATTGCAGGGAAGTATTAGGAGGTGGTATGTAGCTGGGTGATGATTCGGAAGGGAAATAGATCGTCTTTTTGGTATTATGGGTTGAACAGTTTCTAGAAACTGTGGTTTACTTTTTCGAGGAGAAAGAGGTACTTTATAGATTCGGATCTCTTGACTTTAAAGAATACAATGGAGTTTCAAAAAGTTAAAAGTTTCAGTAATGCATGCACCGTATGATTTTTTGAAAACAAAATGTATAAGTTATTCATATGATAGAAGAATCGAGTTATCGATATATACCCCATCAAAATTGCGAGTTCTCTCCTCCACTCAAGAACTCGAAGGGTTATGATTTCGGGAAGGAAAATTCTCCAGAAAAGCTATGATAGACAAATTAATCGTCGAAGAGAATTGGAGAGGTCGCTGAAACATATGTAAGACTACCTGAAATGTACACCTGAAATATGAAATACCAGCTGAAAGCCCATTCGCGACAGATTCAAAAATCTTGGTACCATAAAAGCCATCTATCTCATCGTCTTATAAAGATAATAGCATTTGAACTACCCAATCACAATCCTATAAACAAGACGGTCACTCTATCACTTCTCCCATTCCACACATCAAAGACACCAAATCCATTCACCCTCTCAAGCAATAACTCCCGTCTCCCCCTCCACTCTCACTCTATCTCTCTCTCTCTTGCACCCCCCCAAACCACCTATCCAAATTCATAAACTCGACAAAATCCTCCTTCCATTTCCCCCCTTAACACCGCCCCATTAAACAAATAAAACAAATCCACCAACAACAATTCATCTCTGCCAACATATTCTCGCCTTGAGAAACCCATATCATAACAAGCCAGACCAGTAACTAGATCTGATTCAGCTTGCAGAACTCGAGTTTAGTCCAGGAGATCGAGATCTTTTTATCTTAAGGCCTTGTGTTTACTCAGATATAAAGATACTAGAAGGGACTTTGAAAAATTAGGATGAAGGAATGAACAATACATATGGTTTGATGACAAGTTCAGTTCTTATAGTCTCAGATGCAGGGGAGAAATAGCTGATTCGAAGCGAATACAGGGTTTATGATCGTCTTTCTCGGGGATTACTTGCTTTCATGTTGGAGACTTTCTAATCGGAAATAAGAAAACAACTTTCTTGTATACAAATAACAAGAATGAGCAAATAAACAATCACAAAAAAGACAAAAATTACCGAGTTCAATATCTACAAATCGCGCTCCTTTTGAACACAACCAATTCATCATCATCATCATCCAGTACGTGTACTTTTCCAGAATACAAACAGCTACAGCCTTTCAAACTCCTTGTTCTCTCCTCTCTTTATTCGATATCAATCCGTATGATCGGTTTGGTAGTTTCTTCTCAGAATCATAACTGATACTGTCACCATTAATTGCCATACATCTAATCCATCCCCCCCCATTCCCTTCCTTAGACTTAACTTTCCTATCCTCCTCCCCCCTCACTCAAACTATCCTACCACATAATCAAACATCTCAATATCAATCCCATTCTCACCGATTTCCTCAATCTTTCTTGAAATAGATCATTAGCGTAGTATACGAATTTTATCCTCGTTAACTTTGTTCCATTTGTTTAACTTTTCAGATTTTGATATGGCATGACTGGTGGTTTGGGAAAGAGAAAGAGAAGGGGGAAAGAAGAATAAGAATAGTTGAAGGGTAGGGGTAAGAAAGATAGGAAGAGCAAGCAAGGCGGAAAGAGTTGAAGTAATAAGAAGAACTGAAAAGTGCGAATTTCGGCAATTGGAAAATAACAAGTTGAAACAGAGAATTCAAAGAAAATCAAACATCAAAAAGTAAATTCTCCTTCGGTAGAAAAATAAATCAAAAGTGTGTTTGTCGATCTCATATTCAGACCTATTTTGTTGGTAAAATGTTATATACAATGCGATTTATCCTAATGTAATTTGAGCATCATATATCCATATCCATATCCCCATCCCCATTCTCATTATTCGCTCAGTATGTCACTTACTGGGTTTTGTTATGTTGCTGTATATATCATCAGTATCAGTATCTCTATCATCATCTCTGTTCAGTCCTCTTAGACCCTTTACATTTTATCGTACCATGCCCACTGCCAAAGAACCAAACCCACACCAACCTTGACCTCAGTCCTTGGTCCTCACACTTCCCCTCTCCCTCTCTCCCCCTCCCTCTCCCTCTTCCTCTCAATATCTTCACACTTCCAAGCTACCTCTCTTACTCTAAACTATAAGAAAGAGAGAGAGAGAGAGAGCGCACACACCCTTCCCATTCTTCCTATTCTCCCCCCTTCCTCTTTTTCAAACTAAATATGTTGAGATATCAAAACCCATCGCTAAACACATCACAAATTAAATATCATGAACTCATCCCATAACACAAGCAAGCAAGCAAGTAAGCAAGCAAGTAGAAACTATTCTAGAAACTACCCTCCAAAGCTACTTGCTGTACTTACTACGCTTGATATATCTGTATAGTTATATATCATCATATTTATACAGAAGCAAACTCAACTCCAAAACCAACCCAAGCCAACTTCCAAAACCCGGACTCCCAGCCTTAAAGTTATCAATATAAACATGAAAGAAAGGAAGAAAGAACGACAAAAGAAGAAAGAAGAAAAAAGAAAAGAAGAAAAGCATCTCCATATTCCGAACTCCCAACTCCCAACTCCCAACTCCCAACTCCCAACCCTCAAACCGCATACAATTGAATGAATAAACAAATGATTACCAATGCGATGAGCTTGGTTTGAGGTAGCTTAGCTTCGATATCCAGAAAATATACAGTTATAAAGATATAAAATCATTTCTTTATACTACTTAGATATCTATTTATACTACTTAGGTATCGACCTACCTACTCCAAGACTATCTACTAATCCGCCTATTACCATTACCCTCCTTCTTTTCTCTTTTCTCCATCTTCCATTTTCCATTTTCCATTTCTCATCCTTCACAAACCAAATCCCAAGATTCTAAGAGAAGTACAAAGAAGTGACATCTACCTAGCTAGCTAACTACCTAGATAAGCAGCTCGGCAATTCCAGGTAATTTCAGATATCTGAATAGATAGATAGGTAATAAGATTTAGACAACTTTATCAAACCCCAAGGTTAATTTAGTAGAGTAGAGCAGAGCAGAGCAGAGCAGAGCAGAGCATACAGACTTCAGAATCCTGAGAGCACCAAGAGCACAGAGAGTAGACAGCAGATAGAGCAGACAGCAGGGTAGAGAACCACGAACTACGAATTACGAGGGATGTGCTATATGGTATATGATGTGCTAGAATGGAATATGATATAATAAGGTATGATATACAATTCGAAAATGAATGTTATCCGTATATATATTATCTTTTTTAGAGATATAAAAATCGAGAAGATATAGTATGCGGATGATGTACGACGCATGTAGCCGCTCTTGAAGTTCTCGTATTTCAATCGTATCCGTATAGGTAGCTTAAAGGAGAACTGATGGGTAGATAAGCAATGTATCAATCAATCCGATCCGATTCGATATAATTCAATACACGAGGTCAGTCAGTCAGTGAGTCCTCACCAATCCTCAATCCGATGTAACTCCTAAACCCCCATCATAATGTATCCTATACAGCCAGTCAGTCAATCAGTACATTCTCCAAACCCCATCTCATGCACACCACCCACCATGCATACAGAACACAAACATAAACACGAACACCCCAAAAATAGCATTATGAGCATTAGTATACTTGTACCCATTGTAACCCTAAGTGAGTTGAGTTCACTAATCCATTCAATTCAATCCAACCACTAAGCAAAGTTCAATCACCCCCTAAAAAAAAGCGACAACCACACAAAAGCGACCGTACAAAAAAGAAAGCGATCAAAACCAAATCAAACAAAAAACGAAAAAAACCAAGAACTCATTCCCTCACAAAGAAAAAAAAAAAGAGGATTTCCCCATCGCCACTTACGCATGCAATGCATATAAGCAGAGTACTCACTCCATCCGGCACCTCTATCCCCTGTTTTCATTTTGAGGTTGCCGATTTGGTGGGGATTTACCCATTCGGTCATTCCGCATTTTATACCAGCCAGCCAGCCAGCGAGCCAGCCGGATGAATGAATGGATGAATTGTTGTTGTGTGGATGAACCAGACCGTACATCGTACAAATCTTGGTATCTGCGGGGTTATAACTAAAAGGTGGCGTGAACGATATTGGAGCTCCCACTCTTGAAGAGCTGTTTGGATGTGTGTGATACTGAATAGTGAATACTGAGTATTCATTGGGTGGAAGCAAAGGATAGAAAAAGAGGTTGGTAAATATGTAAGTATGTTATTCTAGTATGCATGCATGCATGCATACTATGCAAGCATGGGGTTTGTTACCTAGCGATACGAAGAACTCTATCCGTATAGTTTTGTGCAGAGAGACTGTGTAGCTATGTACGAAGTATATGTGTGGATATGGTTGTCCGTGCCAAACAAACAAGCTTTTTGGCTGTGTGGCTTTTTCATGGGTGGATACTTAGTTCTCTCATATCATATCATATGATAGGGTTGGTAGACGAAGAAGAGAGAGGTTCGTTCGTATGAAATACCGGTACTTATGCGAGATGTTTGTTTATTGGGGTCTGATTGGTTTGATGAACACTCGAAAAATGGAGGATAGACAGATCATTCGGAGGAAAGATTGAATGGAGTATTCCGTCCGTATCGATGATGTCTATTGGGTAAATAATGAATGGAGTGAATGGAGATAGAAGAGCGGAGCGGAAAATTGAAAAGAAGGGGTTCAAATTATTCGTATGTGATACGCGTTTTTTCGGAAGTTATATCTCGAAATGTGTGTGTGATATCGATCGAGCACGGGTAAAAGTTGACATGTTTGGAAAGATAATAATGAAAAAAGCTAATGATATCTAGGTAGGTACCCAAGTAAAAGACCCGAATAACTTCCATGGATAAAGTTTGATTTATTCTTTTTTTTTTTTTGTTTGTTTGTTTGTTTGTTTGTTTGTTTATACTCTCTGGATACTGTCTCTCTTGATAATTTGTTGTATAAACTCATATAGAGTAGAGTCCCGAGTGTAAGAAATTGTGATTTCATTTCTAATCCTTCATGGATCACAAAATCGTAACATGAGAGTTGATTGGAGTGGGTCTAGGAAGATTATCATCGACAACACTTGCAGCACTAAAGCATGTCAATGACGACGAAAAGGTTTCAAATAGAAGTGGATAAGGGAGAAGGGAAGAGAAGAGAAAGAAGTCAGGGAAGTAAGAAAACACCGTAATTTGGTCGAGATGATGAATTTGGATCCATTCTCTTATTTATTTTGTTGACATGATTTCCGTGGTCCGTTCGGGGGGATTTGTATCTAGAGAATTATGTATCGTAGAGAAGATAGTCAAATAGAGCGAACTGCAAGATTAACCTTCACATGCGGCCATGCCGAACCATTTTGAGATGTAATTATCCTCTCTTGTCATGATGAATCTTCTCGCTTGGATTGGATCGGAGTGGATTGTGGAATTTCTGCAGCTAGTCCCTGACTATCAAGATACTTTGATACTTGTAGGTTAGTTGTGCTCGGCAGTGTTGATTATTGACAGCAGTGATTTTCACTCCATTGACGAATGATATGAATAGAATGACAGACACGGCAGGATTGATAGAAAAAAGAAAAGATAGTTTTTGGTGGATCATAGAAGAAAGAAAAGTACCCACCCACTCAGGTAGGTACGGAAAGGCAGAATATGAAATAAAGATGGAAATCAAAATCAAAATACAAAATGGAATTATTAGAATTGATATCAATATCGATATTTCGGGCGTCTCGGGCGTTTGATGTTTTCCATTTCAGCTGTACCAGGGGGTGAATGTGCTTGGTTGAGTTTGAATGTTGTATAACTGAAAATGCATCTCGCATATCTTTTGCTTAATTGATGTTGATGATTGAAGATCGAATGGTCAGAGATACCTTGGTACCTGGATATAATTGATAGATGCTTGAAATGTGCACAGTCATCATGAACTTGGTTATGAATTGTGAACTGTGAACTGTGAATGGTTGTGATGTACTCGTGTAGTAGTAAGAGAATTGACAAGACGGGAACGGGAAGGTAGTTAGTTTGAAAGAGGGGGAAGATGATGATTATAATGGGCTCAATATATCATGCTGCTTTTTATGTTGCATATTTAGATGTATATTTAGATGCTGTTAAAGACTGTTGGATGCATTTATTAGATGCATATCTAGCTAGTACTCGGTAGTAGATTTACATGTCCACTAGGCTTGATATAAAGTACATAGCGAAAGCAAGTCATTATTAGGTCTAGCAAGAGTACCTACATATTCTACTGATGAATCCCAAAGCTGGATATTTCACGAAAAAGTATTCATATAACCAGTACAATCGATCAGGAGTTCACATAGTACACGGTACACAACACCAAAATAAGAATTATTTAATGTCAGTGTTGAATGTCCAAGTGGAAAAAGATCTCATGCGGTATCACTAGTCATCAATCAAGCAAGCGAAGGCGTTTTCCCAAGAAACTTTCCAACGGTTCAAAGGCAGTCCAAGTGATCGGGTCAAGCATCCACTTGTCCGATACGAGTGCCACCATGCCATGCCATGCGGGAGGGGAAGGAATGATGAGATATGGTAGATTGCGAGGTGAGTGGTGGGTAGGGGGTGGTGGCTGAGTGAGCAAGATAGATATGGTTTGATAGGGAAGGGAATGGAGTGGAATATCTGACTACAATCAATTGTTTGCCTAGTAGATACTTTGTCTTCTTCTTCTCCTTCTTCTTCTCCCTCTTCTTCCTCTTCCTCTTCCTCTTTGCATAAGTATACCTGGATACCTACCATTCTCGACTGACACTGACACCACGGCTGTTTTTGAGTTTAAGAGGTTCAAGACATTTCCCTCAATTCATCTCCCAAAACACATCATCTCAATATCGACCTAGGTCCTAGGTACCTGGGTACAAGTACTCTAATTGAAACTATTGTAAAGCTAATTCAGCCTCATACACAATAGCAAGACTAGCAAGACTAGCAAGACTAGCAAGACTGATAGCTTCTCCACGGGACGAGACCATTTTATGAAATACTAGGTAAGAAGGGGAATAAAAAGAAAAGAAAATAAATCAAATTTACGATTGACCAATGATATATCTGGAATGAGACATATTTATTAATAAAAACTAAACTTAACATAGAGTATATCGGACCACCAAGAAATGTTTACTTGCCGCTTTCATTTCGATTTGGGCATACACGACGCTTTTTGGTTCAATAGCAACACTAAATAAAGACCTTTGTACTTGACAAATACACTAACTTTGTGTACTAGACTAGGTGCCTTCCTACCTAGGTATACTTACTAATCACTTACATTTACACTTACACTTACTTGCTCTTTGCTCTTTGCTCTTTGCTCTTCCCTTTTCTACTAGATCCTTTTACCATTCAATCAAACCTGGAATCAAACCTGGAATCAAACCTGGAATTTTCTTGATCTATTATCGATCTATTTTCCTACTTTTTTATTTATTTTTTTACTACCTTTCCCTATCTATCTGCGCTATCTTTCCATCTATCCATCCATCGCGCTTTCTCTCTCCTTTCTCCTCTCTTCCTCTTCCTCTTCCTCCTCCTCTCTTTCCATTTCCATACATCTCTGAGAACCTCCTCCTCCCTCATCATCTCCCTCTTCCTCCAATTACAAATCTGTACTACTACCTCTAAACTCCACATTAAATTAATCTCCTACGACTTCCCCATTTTCCTTTTCCTTTTCCTTTTTCGTCTTCTTCCTCTTCCTCCTCCTACATCCACCCTTCTCGTCCTCTCTGGTGCTTTTCTTACATCACCAAAAACCTCAACTTTCCATTCGTTCTTATTACTTTCACTTTTTGAAGAGGGGGAAGGATTATACCAATCTCTTAGTAATTTCAAATTTGGTGAAATGGCTATCATTGTCATCACTGTATGACGGATTGATTTGATTAATTAACTGGTTGATTGATCGACTTCATTCAATGGGATACCTTGATTGATATCTCATATCCTAATCTCGTTCGTTTGCAATCCCGCATTCCACCTTCCCCGACAGTCCATTAACTGTTTTTTCCGGCAACAGCTAAGACACATATGATCATCGATAACCTTACGATTGAAAAAAAAAAAAAAAAAGAATCCATAAAGTCAACACGGAGATACTTACTCCTCAAAAGTAATTGATCATGTTTTATTCGCGGCAAGATTCTTATCGACTTGGGGTCGTCGCGATATGCTTCTTCGCCTTCCTCAAACATGTCCAGGGAATATCTATGGAGTATTGCTCAACCTTGAATACAGGCTCTGGCAGTGCCAGTAAGTCAACCTTCATGAATCAATTGGAGACTCACAATTACTGATTCTGACCTTTTTGTAGATTCCTCTATCTATCAATCCGATGGTCTATGTTACGATTTCTGCCTGGATGAGTATGCATTTGCGGTGGTGCAAGGATCAGAATGTTGGTGTTCAAATTATGTGCCTGGGACTACGTCTTCTACGAGCGATTGCGATACCCCATGCCCAGGTTATCCAGATGATACGTGTGGTGGAGATAGTTTATATGGATACATATCTTTGACATTATCTCCATCAGGAACAAAAGGAGCTGCTACTACATCGTCGACTTCGACTTCATCTGAGAAGGTTAGTACTTGGATATAATCCCTTCTTCTCCTTTCCTCTCCCAACCTGAGTCACCATCTCCATGCTTTTTCGTGTGCCTTAACTGGCAACCCATTTGACTTCTTTTCAATGTTAGGTAACTACTTCAACTTCGAGTCCTGAACCAGTGACAACTTCTTCTTCAACTGCTGAAGCCACTTCTTCTACTGTTCCACCCGTACGCGACTTTCTTTGATTTCATATTTATTTCATTTCTTCTCTATTTTGAAATAAACGATGTGTAAAGTCGCCCAGCTAACTTTTCCGAATAGAAAACTACTTCATCAACTAGCTCCACAGAAGCATCTACCACTTCAACAATACCACCAACGACAGTAGCCGCCCAGAAGTCGTCTTCGTCTACATCCGGCTCGACAAGTTCTACATGGACACCCACTCCAGTCATATCCCTCGAAACTATTACCGGTCAAGTTCGAACGGTTACTGTTACCCCAACTGCACCACCAAATTCCAGCAACAACTCGTCGGTTTCGAAAGGAAATGGAGGTTTGACAACTGGAGCTGCTGTGGGTCTCACGATTGGTCTGGTAGCTTTAATCGCAATTATCGCTGGTGTTACATACTTCTGTATACGGAAGAGAAGACAAGAAAAGGCTGAACAATATGCAGCCGTTAATAGTCGAAGGGAAAGCCTAGCCGGTGTGGGTGGACCAATACCATCGAGAACCATGAGCGAAAATTCACGATTTGTTCTCGGCACGGATGGAAAACGCGTTGTCGAAACATGGGAACCCGAATTACATACACCTGGATCTAGGAGGAGTCAATTGGTGCCTGTGGATCCAAGATTGGATCCTTTTGCTGCTGTCTATCAACGTGGAGATAATAAGAGTCGGGAGAGTATCAATACTATTCGAGATGATCACGATTACTCAAGGCGAGTTCATCAGCAAGGACCAATACTTCGAGCTGTCAACCCTGATCCCGATTAACAATAAATGTATCCTTTCCTTTCTCGCCACACACGATATTACGAACCTTCTATTTCCACCTTCAGAAACATACAGGATTTGAACGTTCTCACCGCAATTTAGGTGAACGTTGGAGTTTTCAGCGAAATCATCTCGGATAATACCCTTCCCGAAGACAGCCAGAGTTTAATTGAAAGATTTGGGGCTCATTCATAAGAAGCACTTGAAATAAGTATCATATTCAACACTTACCAAATTAATAATGGTAATTCGTCCTATGACTACGGCAATCCTAGGTGTGGCTAGTTTCGGCAAACCTTTTCATTTTTCATTTCAAACTGTATTCATAGATTTTACTCGCACAAGCGATCGCCTGGTTCAATGTTGGATGAGATGCTCAAAAGAGATGTCTTCTCTTCTTTGAACTTGTTATTAAGATGCATATATGTGCTTAGTGGAGGGGAGAGGAAATAGGGTAAAAAGCAAACGGTGGATTGTACATACATTGGGGATTGAAAATTGATTCATCTCGGAAAACTTCTGGCTTGTTAATGAGTTGCTGGGATGGGTGTAAATGGATAGGAATACGGTTCCTGGGATGATCCAGCGAAACATAGGTACATGGACATACAATATTAAATATTAAGAAATTATTGTGTATTGATTGGATTTGATGCGTGTGTGAGTGCAAGTGCAGGTGTAAGTGCGAGCTGTGATTCTTTTTGTGAGTGAGTGGATTCGATCAAGTGAGATATATATGAACACTATGTAGAGAGGGTAAGAGGGGCTTCTTACTTGGAGGAAAGATAGATCCTAATTTATCTCAGTTTGGATGAATAGCTATATTCCAAGGTCATCGACCTTGAAACTCGCTTGAGATGGTTGGAGGGATGGATTTAGTAGGGGAGCGGGATTCTAGATTTTTTGTTGATGCGGTGGAAGAAGGGGGGGAGTAATAGAGAGGGTATGGAGTGGAGAGATCAGGATTTTGAAATTGGAAATGAATGAATGTAGGGAGGGGAAGAGTATGAGGGGTTGTGTTAGGAAGAGGAAGAGGGGTGTAAAAGGTGTGGAGTGAGGGGTAGGAGGGGAGGGAAAGGGGGACTGAGGTTGAAGTTAGGGATTTGGAATAGGGATGAGGTTGGGGATGAGGCTGTGATATTGTGTGATTCGATTGAAGGTCGGGGATTGGGGATTGGGGATTGAGTGGGGAGAGAAGGGTGGTGAGGAGTGAGGGGTGATGAGGGGTGATGAGGGGTGATGAGGGGTGATGAGGGGTGAGAGGGGATGATGGTAAGGGAGAAGGAGTAGGGAGTGAGAGGTGAGAGATGAGAAAAGAGAAAAGAGAAGAGGTATATAGTGAAGAAATCGTATGTTTTCTAGTCTTAATGATTGGGTGATTGCGATTAAATGTCTAGATTCCGATTCAGATACAAAATTTGGGGGAGCGAATGGGATAGGTAGGGGATTTGTCTTTTTTTTTTTTGCAAGAAGTTTTAGGTGGGGGAAAGGAGGAAAGAGGAAAGGAGAAAGGGGGAAAGGAGGAAGGAGGAAAGGGGGGAGAGTGAAGGGGGAGATGGAATGGGATGGGAGAGGAGATGGGATGGAGGATGGAAAGATAGGATAGTAGGGATGGGAAGATGAGATATGTATAAAGGAAGGAGATAGTAAAGAGATTGGATAGAGATATTGAATAGAAAGAGGAGATGGGATGGAAAAAGTGCAAAGGAGAACTGATTTTGTTTTATAGGAAGAGATAAGAAGGATTCTGGATTTTGAAATTTGAAAGAGATGAGGAGAGAAGAATGCTTGGACAGAGGGGGGAAGGGAAAGGGAAAGGGAAAGGGAAAGGGAAAGGGAAAGGGAAAGGGAAAGGGAAAGGGAAAGGGAAAGGGAAAGAAATTGAGGTCTCGTTCTTTTTTAGGGGGAGATGGGGAAGGAACCGAGTATAATGATGTTGAAGTGATGTCGAAATGAAATTCAGAGGATTTGGAGGATGTAGAAATTAGGATGGGATTTAGGATGGTATCTAAGAGTTGAAGATTCATTCTTTCTGGTGGGGTCGAGAATCGGGGCGGGGAGAGAGAACGGTGAATGGGGCTCATGTATAGGTAGAGGGCTATGATAAGTGTAGATTCAAAAGAATCAATGTGGAAATTCCTGCAGGTCGGGGGATGGTATATGGAATTGTAGTTTGAATTTTTAGGGTCTTGTGAGAGGATAGATGATGGAGATGGAGATGGAGATGAAGCAGATTCGCCAATAGGTGTATGATTTAGATTTTGGAGGGATTTTGGGAAGATATATATAGAGGGGTGAGATGCTGAGTATGGAGGAGTGGTTTATGGGGATGATGAATGTGGTGTATCATCTGTTGTGTGATGAAGGAGGTGATGAAGGAGGTAAGGGGGAGAAATAAGGATGATGAAGCGTTATCATTGTTGTGTAAGTATATAGTCTATCAAGTCCTTCGAGAATATTATATGAATAAATATCAGGTGATTTAACCAATTTGTAGAATTTGTTTACTTAGTAACAAGAATCTCCGTTCGTCGCTAGTTTATAGAATAAAAGATAAATCATTCTTGAAATATCATCTTGTAATTATATTCCTTGTGTTTGGTTTCATTGAACTGATGATCTGGGAGTATATGAGTTTATGTAGGTGTTATAATGATACTCAAGTCTTGATTTGAAGATAGAGAAAATGAGGAAATGAAAAGTGAATACTGGGATTAGGAAGAGTGTTTACTTGATGTGGAGTTCTAATAATACTCACTCACTATACCTTCATACTACTAGAGATCTAAATATTGATCTTTTCACACAATTATTCGAAAATAAGAACGAAAAATGAGTTTCCCTCTCCCTCGCTATAAAAACTGTGTAAGTTATCTAGAGTAGAGAAATTGATATCTAGTAGTAATCAGAATTCAGAAAGTGGAGGCTAGATTGAATGATTGAAGGTGTGGTTGTATGTTATATCTAGTTGTGCTAAGATGGAAAGAGAAGGTGAAATGAATGGGTTGAAATATTAGAGAGTTTCGTTTTGTGGTGTGAGATGGAGATGGAGATGGAGATGGAGATAATGAAGTTGTTAAATAGTGATAATATAAGTGGAAAATGATAGTACTAATACTTTAGTAGTATTCTGAGTTTTATATTTTATTGAACATGATATTTGTATATACTTGTAATTGATATCGCTTTCTCACAATCTTAACCATTGAAGAGATGATAATAAATCACATGAGTGAAATAATATACGTGAACTCTCACCAAATTTCCCACTCCAAAGAATCCTGTCAGTATCTAATTACACGGTTCTTAAGCGAACTCAGATGACATGACTTCTCTTTCCTGTTCTTTTATAGTTTAAAACTTGGTACTGAGATTTTTATTTTATTAGTTTACTTCTATAAGTATCTTGAATCATCAGATAATAAAAATATTAGCTTCTTGTATTAACAAATGTTACGAACAAGTAAGGGCTAATGTGCAAAATGAGATGTCTAACGGATAGACACAAAGCCATGCGTAGTATTAAACTTTAATCTTGGTTATGATGTTTGTATCACCTCGTTGGTGGTGATGATGTCTTCATAGTAGGTCTAATGCATTCATTGATATTGTGTCTGTTCTATTCTAGGTTCAGAGCTACGAGAGCTATATGCAATATGCTCGTGCGCTAGTGCGCTAGTGCACCTCACGTGTGCATATTTACTCAAATCGCAACCGATGATGAGTATAAATTACACTAGATGATATCTCATATGATTTCTTGGTTAGATTTTTGAGCTGGTCACAAACTGGACAAATAAATGTTGCTGTTGGGGTATTTTGATAGGGAGTTGGTGTTGTTTTTATGAGGAATAAGGGGTCTGGATTGTTATTGAGAATTGACAATGTATTGTTGGGCTTTATTGTTATTTGAAGGATTTTTGTTTGTTGTCAGTATGATGTCTATAGGTATGATTATTATTAAATCTCAATCAGCATTCATGAAAGTGTGAATGAGATAGATATGCGTGACAACGAGAGAAGTCTACCTTGATTTTATATCCTCATCTTTTTTGAGGGGAAGTTGTTAAAGTATACTATGACTAAAATGAAGAGTTACAAGAAGCTTTTCCTACCTGGATCCCACGAATGAATTCTCTTGGCTTTTCTTGATTGATGAAAGAAGTTCTCAATAGGTGGTTTTTATAGGCAACTGACTTGATGATTAGCGTGTGTATATGCATACTGATTTCTTGCTACTCAGTCAAGCCTTCAATTTTACGAGTGCTATGTCTAAAATCTGTTCAATAATTTACATCCCAGAACTTATGATACAATCATAGCAGAGGGTATAAAGAGAACTCTTTACCTATTAGCTTGAGTTGTAAATACAATGATTGTGATTGAATATTCTCCGACTGAGGTGGTGTATCTAGAGTCTTTTGAATACTGATGCTTCAATAAATTGGAATTGGTTATTGTTCTGTAATATGGTTAAGTGTATGAGATACTCCTGGGATTGGTGTATGATGATGATGATGATGATGATGATAATAATAAAAAGGGAGTTTGACAACAATATTATCCTCGCTTGATATTGACAAAGGTATGAATAATTGAGAGAAGCTGATCGTATTTTTGTGAAGATAACAATATCTGATAACTCTTAATCAGTTTTTAAGCAAAAAACGACGGATCTTAGAACTCTCATTCAGAAGGCAATCTGAATGACCTGCTCGTCTATAATACCTTCGTACAGCTAGAGAGAGAATTTCGAATAGCTCCATCTTGGGTATTTCTATACAAAATATCATTATAAGGTCTTTATCCATCAAGCCTTTTAATTGACATGCGTCGGCACGAGTATCTTCGTCATATATCGAGATTTCGTGACTGGGGGGGGGGTTATAAATTGACTAAGGATGTTCCTCAATTTAAATCGTCAGCAGCTCTACGAAAAACATTGATTAAATCTGCCATGTTCTGATTTGGGAAGATGTGGGTGGACATTGAGTAAGAATTTATATTCACTTCTTCATGAGAGCGTATTTTTGAGGGAAATGGGGAGCACTATATTCATGGTTATATCAATGTAGTAGTCTTGTTAGGTTATCGTTGTCGTTTAAAAAGTCTTTCTCGCCAACAGCTTTGAATACTTTCATTCGTGACTTTATCATCATATGGTGAACACAGGTTACATATAGAATTATCTTGCTTCGAGATCTGACTTGATCTTATCGACACAGATTGTCGGTCTTCAAACTAGGACGATTGAACATGCAGAATCATTGACGCTCTTTACCAGGAGGCATTGTCGAGATTAAGTGAAAAATTTAAGGTGATTATATACTCATGCAAATACCGTAGAAGTTGAGGCCTTGCTCATCCGGAAGATTGCCGAGTATTGAAGCATACTTCATTTTCATTATTGCAAACTTGAAAGGCTTCGAATTTCCATCGAGTCAGACACCAGAGTTCTAATCAATCACTACACCAATTCACTGAAGTAACAAAACATCCCAATTTGCTCATAATCATAATTCATATCTTTGTTATATCTCCTAACCATCCCTCATTTATAAGTCCTATCCTTAAACCCCCCAATAACCTCCACCGTCCTCGTTCCATCCTCCGCATCCTGATACAACCCCTTCGCAATATCCGGATTCAACTGTAACCTCTGCTTCGCTCTAACCCACTCCTCCATCGTAACTTCCTTTTCAAATCTCGGTTTCACACCCGCCTCTTTCAATACCGGCGAATCCAAAATCGGTTTCAAAACCGTATCATTATGCGGTCTCGCAAAATACAAAAGTCCCGTGCGTTCATACTCCCGCTGATCCTTGGGTGGCGCAACGACTCTATGGATCGAAGATTTGAGCCAACCGCCTGTGAGATGCGAGATTGTGTCTGCAAGGTTTACGGTAATGGTACCGGGTTGTGCGGATACCCAAGTCCATTTTCCGTCGTCGCCGAGGATTTGTAGTCCGGCGACGGGTTGACGGAAGAGAAGTGTGACGGTGCCGAGATCGGTGTGGCCGGTTGTTTGGCCGTAGCCGCTGGCTTCGTGTTCTTCGGGAGTTCGCTTGTGGTAGATCATGTAGCGGAAATGATCTTCGCTTTTCTTGTCGTAGGTGTGTTGGTTGACGAGATATTCTTCGTCCGGGAGTTGGAGAATGATGGCGAAGAGACGGAGTAAGGGGAGAACAACATTTGAATGAAGAGCTTTGGAGAAGACTTCGATTTCGGGGAGATGGGCTTGGAGGAGAGGAGGTTGAGCATATTTGCCTTCGAAATCTTTGGTGAATTTGGGAATGTTGTAGATCTCGATATTGTCTTTGATTTTTCCAAGTTGATGATGGTTGTTTCGTCGCCAGCCATTGTAATCCGCGTTTGCATAATCAACTTCATACTTGGCTTTTTCGTCCACGGGAAGAGTAAAGAAATTCTGTGCGAGTGTGAATTGACGATCAACTTGATCTTGAGAAAGACCAAAGTTCTTCACATAGAAGAAACCGACATGGTGGACAGCATGTTCAAGTTGTTTGGCGAGACGTTCTTTTCCACCTTCATTGTTGAAGTCTGAGAGGTCTAGTGTCACGAGTTCGGCCCAGGGAAGATCTTCTTTGGTCTCAGGTGGATGTGTGTATTTTGGGAGGTGATCAAAGTCGTATTGTGTTGGATCTTGAAGAGTTTGAGTGACCTCTGGAGCCGATGTTACGACTGTTTCGGTTGTGGTAGTAGACATGATGTATGAAATCTTGCAATGAATGATGATTATGATTTCAATCAATTGGCGGAAATGACTTGCGATTAATCAAGTTCTTAAGTATTATCCATATCTCTATTTCCGGCAGTTCGGCAAATCACGTTGTATCCCTCGTTTGTGATTGTGAGATATCTCCAAAATTACGTCATCTGCTCCCCGCATGACACCATCACCAAATTGAGCGCTCAACTCCCATGAAACGACGATCGTCCACCATGATTGCGGCAACTAGTAGATTGATTTGTACCTTTGTCGCTTATGCTTATCAATCCATGGCGTTAACAAGCTCTATTGGCGTATTTATATCTTAAAACTCTCCGGTCCGAATAGAAAACCGGGGTAATTGTGGAATCGTCTAATCGAGAGGTTCATAATGTAACACAACGACAATTCTCCCAAATGTCACGTCAAGTAAACTAAGATACTGGAGGTATCTAAAGAGTGGGATAAATGTTCACACACTCGCAGAGCATTAGTTTCAGATAGCAATGTATCCATGGAAAGGGTACGTTCAAGTCTTACGAGGATTTAGGATCAGATAAGAATGACTTCTTTAATTGGAGCGAATGCAAAAATATCAAAAAGACGAATCATGTTCACTGATGTCGCAATATGATAAATATTGAACGAGCGTAAATTCTAGATCCACAAATCCGAATGGTCGAGAACGGGTTTGAGATGGCGAAATGTTTGTGAAACATATATATGTAAAAGCCAATCGAAACTTTTAAGCAATACACCCCACGTCAAATCAGGACTCGAGATTATTTCCCGATTAATCGAGATTGATCATGTCCGAAGTCAAAGAGAAGGGTCTCGGGTCAGATATCTTACCTACAGATGTCACCTCAACAGATGGCTCGATAACATCCCCATCTTCACATCAAGACGCCAACATCGAAGTTCCACTCAGATCATGGGAGAAGCCCGGATTCAAAGGTTCTTCCCGTCGGTTTTTAAGAAGTGTCCAAGGCTACGTCTGGGATGATCCAGACAAACCAGCCATCGAAAAGCGTTTCCTCCTCAAACTCGATTTCTTCCTCCTTACCTACGGCTGTCTTGGATACTTCTGCAAGAATCTCGATCAAGCAAACCTGAGCAATGCCTATGTCTCTGGAATGCAAGAAGCTATCAATATGAAAGGCAGTCAGTTGACATATATGGGAAATGTGTTTACTGCTGGCTATGTAATAAGTCAAATCCCGGCAGTCATCCTTGTTACGCATGTTCGACCATCGATTTTGATTCCCACACTTGAGGTTCTCTGGTCTATCTTTACATTCTGTAGCGCGGCTGTTACTAATGTGTCACAATTGTACGCGCTGAGATTTCTCATTGGACTTTGCGAAGGGGCTTTTTTCCCATGTCTCATCTACGTGATTGGTTCATGGTATACAAAACAAGAGCGAGCGAAGCGTGTAACATTGTTTTACTGTACCGCGACTTTAGCCACGATGTTCAGTGGATATCTTCAAGCAGCAGCTTATGACAACTTAAGCGGACATCTTGGTCATGCTGGATGGCAATGGTTATTTATCATTTGTGGTATCATCAGTCTTCCCGTGGGCGTCATTGGATATTTTTTCAATCCCGATTTTCCCGAAAACACTCGAGCTTTCTATCTCACAAAGGCTGAAGTCGCATTAGCCAAAGAACGACTCGTTCGCGATGGTTACAATACACTAGGATCGTCAGCTTGGGACAAGAAAAAGCTTTTTCGAATGATGGCGCAATGGCAGTTTTGGGTCTTACCGTTCGGTTATTTCTTCATCCAAGCGAGTCTTCCATCACAACAACCGGCATTTGCATTATGGTTGAAAGCGAAAGGAAACTCGGTCTATGATAGGGATGTTCTTCCAACAGCCCAAGCTGGCATTGGTGTGATCGTTCAAGTAGTCGCCGCCATGATTTCGGATTCTAACCTTTTACACGGAAGACGTTGGCCACCAATAATAGTAATGCAACTCGGAACATTCTTCTGCGCAATTGTACTAGCCATCTGGACTGTACCTATCAAACTGAAGTTTGTCGCATTTTATCTTGCATATTTCTCAGCCGGTGTGCCGGGAATTTGGTTTTCTTGGTATCCAGATCTTATGTCTCATGATCATGAGATGAGAGGATTTTTGATCGCAACAAGTAATATGTTTGGTTATATCATGCAGATTTGGTACTCGGATGCGGTTTGGAGAACTGAAGAGGCGCCTGAGTTTCGTCCGGGTTGGATTGCTGCAGCGACTTTTGGAGTGGCGACTGCGTTGACAGCGTTATTAACGAGATTTCTTGAGGGGAGAGATGAGAGGAAAGGGATCGGGGCTTTTGCTGATAGGCCGAACGACCTGGAAAATTCGAGAGGTGGAGGCTCGATAGAAACTCCGCAATGATTATCTGGTAGATAGACATCAATAATTAATATAATATAATATTCTCTACTGATTTTCTTACTTTGATAGTCCAGCTATCTCCAGCTAGATAGATGTCTTCCCTTTGTTAGAGAATGGTACGAGTTCTAGAACAAAGTTTAGCCCTATGATCCAATAGTCGATACGCCTTGGAGAAGTTGCCAATTGTATCTTGTCTTATCAGTCTGCAAAGTGATTTCTTTTGCTATCTTTTGCATACTACCACCAGTCACAAGCTCGCTGTTTTGTTTTTGGGCATTCTAGTCCGCACCATATAGAAACATTTTGAGACGATTCTCAGATTTTGGGACCACTTTCGTGCCTTGTTCAAACAGGCAGACCTACAAGAAAATTGATACTTGCTGATGTAAGAGCAACAAGCAATATATGCTAGGCCAGCGTGCATGGATGCAAGTCATATTGGTGAAATTTGACTGATGGCCTGTTAATTTCATCCTTAAGCCGGCTTAGTACGTTACTTTTGGATATGAACAGCAGAAAGTAGTGGTGATTGGAACCAAAGAGTCTTGTTAGTTCTTTTGGATTCATTATAGTGTTTAATATTCCTAGAAAGTTTATCTGTCATCCAGTTTCACAAAATCTCGAAAGCGTGAGTGTTCAATCCAGCAGTCATGTTTGAATTCTGACTACCTATGTGGTCTAAGTCAAAACAAGAACAGCGGTGTTCTAATCCGACAGTCATATCACCACAACACTCTATCATCCTCGTCAAGTATCCCGGAGAACTCAAAATTGTCTCGACCAAGATTTTATATTGCAAAGGAAATTCGATCCTCCAGCATCCGAGCAAAAGTCCTTGGCTTGGTTTTGAAGTCGCTACCTTGAGAAAACTGTCCATCTTTTTTTACAATGACTTTTCGAGTTGTCATTAGTTCTGCAATTTCCAATCATCATGAACTGCGTAAATTGATATAGAAGGAAACGCGTGTTACCATCTCAAACATAATCGCAAATGCCACAGACGTCGTTCAAAAAAAACTCCCCCAAAACCCTAGAAGCTTCGAAACTTCGCAATCTCCCTCAAGCTACAGAACATCGCATAAATAAAATCTATCCACTATCGAGATACGTAAGATTGAAAATAGCAAAAGAAATCAATCATAAGTTAACAAAGTTTCAAGTGAAGGGAAGTAGACAGTGTGTGATATTTCACTTGCTATGCCGCTTGAATGCATCACCAAGAATATGTGGATCAAACACGTGGAGCGTCGCGAAACATAATCGTTGATCAGTTTTTGTGTTCAAGAGGAAAAGGGCTTGCTGCAAGGCTGGTGTGAACTAGTGTCTGATAGTTGTTTGATTATTGAAGGTCGAAAGAAGAGCCAAATATATAGAATCAGTACTCAGAAAATAATGTGGTCTTTGAGTGAAGCACTGACTATTGATAGGTATTCAATATATCTCTGTATGATATCCATCAACGAAAAAAGGAAGACACATGAAAGAAGATGCACTCAGCCTCCGAGAAGTGAATATCTTCACCAATCAACCCCCACTCGAACAAACCACCAAGCCCATCGAAAAAGCAGAAACCAAAACAAACACAAAAGAAAAGAAAAGAAAAGAAAAGAAAGAAATGTTAAACCCCAAAATCAAAACCAAATCACAAAAAAAGAATACACCATGCTTGGTGGGGAATTCGAATCCCCGTTTCCTGCGCACTTTGACAATATTTTCATCTGGGAGGCAGACAGGTTAACCACTACCTCAACCAAGCTTTCTACCACTGCACCACCGCGAGAGGTTCGATGCAAATTATTAACATTTGATGGTTATCTTGATATATATCTGAAGGAAAGAAGAAAGAAAGGAATGGTTTGTTTGTTTGTTGCTGTGAGTTTGTAGAGTTGAGATGAGAAGGAGGGAGATGGTAGCTAAGCTGATGTAATGAGAAAAAGCATAGGAAGGATGAAGGGATCTGAGTCACTTGATTACCTAGTAGGTGGGATGTTTGTAAGTGGATATTGAGGTGAAGTTTCAGGTTTCGGGAGTGGAGTGATTCGTTAAGGATGGATGGAGTTGTGTTCGTTGCTGAGGAAGGAGTGATTGAGAAAGAAAGGGGTAATTGTTCGATCTAGTGCTCACCTGACTTTTTGCTCACTTTATCAACTATGTTTATTCAACAGAATGGTAGTCTGGTCTTCTACTTACAAGAGATATCAGGGGTTTGAATAGGAATATTGAATACATCTAATAAGGTGCCACATATTCTCTTTGTGATTGCACAGAAATCTGCATACATACATTGCACACCCCACTCCACTTCAAAATCTCAGTCTTTGAGTAAATTGTCAGTCATGACACCCCCTTATATCGTTGAACATATACTCCATGACAATCCAATTTTTTGATAATGAAGATTTGCAGAGAACTACTCAGGAGAAGGAACAACGATTCCCTAATTCCTTGACTCCAGATGTATCGAACTCGAATACAAAGACTAATACGCAACTACTTCACGACCTTGATATCCAGGAAAGACAATCTTAGAACATAGCATCTCTCATCCTACATCACAAACATTCACACAATGCAACTTATTACGAAAATCAATCCCATTCCTTTAACCTAACCGGCCGTTTATCATTCCATGTCATAACATTCTTTCATCCATCATATATCCATAAAGTATTCATCAATCCATCAAATATCTATCCATCATTCACCCCCTCCCTCCCTCCCTCCCCACTTCCTACTCCCCAAACCTAAACCTAAACCTCCCTAACCCTATCCCTCTCCCTCCACATACACAACCCCTCCAAAAACCTCCCCACATCCCCCCTGACCCCCTCCCTAACCGCCTCTTGCATATCGATCCCATAACGATCCCTATACTCCCTCTTCACCTCCTCCAAATGCTTACGATCCCAATGATATCGCACCAATCGACTAATCAGCAATTCCGTCTTGAGCGGATCTCGCGTCGAGAGCGTCAATGCATGATGTACCAATAGTGCATCACGAACTGGTTTATTGATGATTCCATTGAGGATATGGGCGAGGAGTTCACCCTGGGAGAAAACGTTAGTTATATGTATGAGAAGGGAAAAAAGGTGGAGGGGAGAAAAAGATGAGGGTATAAAAAAAGAATATAGAAAAAAATATACATACCACAAGATTTGTGCTCTTCGCCAACATTTCTCTCGCGAAATTCTTTCCAAATCTCTCCTCATACCCCCTCAACACCTCTCTCAAATGCGTATCACTCCTCATACAAACAATCTCAATCATTCTCGTCTCACCACCCCGCTCACTCGTGACGCATTTTTCCAACTGTCTAATATCCTCTCTGAGCAAGTCCCCATCAATGCGTCTACTCTCTTCCATCTTCTTTTCTTCCAGCACAAGCAGTACCGCTTTCTTAAACTTGTCTTCCTTGAGTTCTTTTTCCATACATTGTCTCAAAGAGTCTCTATACTTCTTATCACTAAATCCATCTTTAATCTTCTCGATTTCGCGATTCGATCGTCCCATTAAACTTTCAATGAGTAATTCTCTGCGAGATTTCTCTCCTTGATACCAGAAATTAGCCCAATAGGCTTCGCTTTCCCATCGTCCCAAGGCGACAGCATAGCAAGCTTTCATCAAACTTGGATCTTCATCTTTGAGACGCAGTTTGATATGTTTAGCGATATTGACACCCTTTCTTTCATGACCTGTCTTGACAATCTTCTTATACTCAGCGCGAAGATCAAGGATTTGTTCATGTGTCAGACCCGGAAGAATGGTAATAAGAGGCTGGACATCCGGAGCACGATTCTCACCCTTGAGTGCATCGCGGAGAATCTCAGCTTCATCTTGAGAATCATGGAAGCGGGCTGTACGACGGAAAGAATCTCCGCCAGAGGGAGACAAGGGAGAGAAACTCTCAGAGATGTCAGAATGTGACGTGACGACTAACATTGGAGAAGGCATGGGGGATATAGATTGATATGTTCCCTTGTATGCTTCGAGGAGAGGAGAATTAGGTGCATTTGCCAGACTGAGAGAGCCTGAGTGGGAATGGCCTCCAGGAGACAAGCTCAGAGAGCCGTGTGATGAGTGGCCTAGATGACCACCGGTATTGATGCTTAATGTATTGAGTCGATCGCTTAGTCTAGCAGGATTTGGTGAGGCATCGCGACGACGTGCACCAGGGTCAACAGTAACGACTTGTTCAGAGACCAAGCGAGAGCTACTGCTTCGAGCTGATGAACTTTCATGTCTACGATGTCTAGGTGGTGAAGAATCTCTACGGCCGTGAGGTCGAGCTGGAAGTGGAGGACTTCTCTCTTCAGCGTGTTCCCCACCAATAACTGTTTTCCTCGTGGTACTTGAAAAAGTAATTTTTTCACCCGTATGCGAATATTTGTACTGTGGGGATTCGGCATATTTATGTTCCTCATCTCTCTTGCTATACCCTGAGAATTGCGAGCCAGCTGGAGACTGAACATGAGGTTGATCATGACCCATACTCAAGCCAGCCGAGAGAGCCCCATGATGACTGCCCACCCCCGCCGAGACCTTGAAGCTCGCCGATCTGTGACGACCATGACTATCATCAGTATATTTGTGTGTCTCTCTCTCATATTCATGGTCGCGGGGGGAAGCTAGTCGGTCACTGTGAGTACTAAAGGTACTATAAGTAGGAGTATGGATATCCTTTCCATAACCAGCACTCCGAGGAACAGCTGCTGGCGATGGATCGCGGGATCCGTAAACGTTGATTTTCGCCGGAGTACCAGGTTCGTATCCCTCTCCATATGCCAAATTGTCATACTGAGCAGGAGTATGCAATCTCTCATTAACCCTATCCCTCTCTGTATATTTCACCTCATCGATCTTCAATGTATCGGGTATACCAGCACTATCCACCTCTCCATATCTTGAAGCACCAAACCCTGTTGCAGGGTTCGCACTTGCATTTCTGAATCTGCCAGTGCGAGGCTCGTCATATCCGTATTCTCTATGTTCTTCCACTTCATATCCGGATCTTGAATGAGATCTTTCGCGTCCGGGGCTCGTAGACCTACCCCTCCTTTGTGAATCTCGCGGATCGAGTGACATTTTCGAGCTTGTTTATCGTGCCAGGCCTTATCGAAAGGTAGAAAGCTTGCGAGCTTGCAGATCAGCGAGTAAGAGCTGATGAGATATGAAGCTGCGATTTGTGTAGTTGTCTTGGGTGTCGTAACTATTCCTCGATCTCCTCGGCTTTCAGTATATATATATATGCTAACCCCTCCTTAAATTCACTCAGTTCCTGAGCTCAAGTCCCGAGGTGCTAAACAAAGTTCTGCCGTTTAATCTATTCAAAACGAAGCTCTTGTGATCAAAAGCTCTTTCACCATAATTCTGAATCCTTCAGATTTTATAACTGTGTTGACCTTTGAATCATTCAAGAATGACGAACTTTACCTCTCTTTAACTTACCCTTTATTAGCTTCACATTCGAAACAAAAAAACAAGAACACAAATACAACACCGTGTACAAAATCCTACTCTCCCACCAATCTTTTCAGCTCCCCCTCTTTATTGGGTCCTTCTGGATCATGCTTCTGAGGGCTCCATTATCCTACTCTTAAACTGCGGGCGCTCATAGGACCAGTGGGAAATCCCGTCCCCTCACACAATTTTAGTCTCACTCCATGTTGTCAGCATATTACAGGCCACATTTTTGTGATGTATGCATGTATGACCACTTAGCTGCATTGGTATCTGCCCCCAATTGTACGAGGAAATGATAGGTACTCGCTGATTTGTTGATGGAAAGTTTTGGTCATCGCTTCTTCCGCGGCAAATTCATCAAGTCTAGGCACGCTCGACACGGAAATATTACGATGAGTGGGCCCCCTAAAAATACAGGCTTATGGCATTGGCATGGAGAATTTCAGCCTCTCAATACGATGTAGATCACATATGAACATTCTTAATTTGATCGACTTCACTCGTCATAATCAAAAGGAAACTTAATACAAAATTGAAGAATTATTATCATTATTCGCTATTGAGTCTTAACTCTAAGCCCTGCGTACAATATTGGTCATCTGGATATCATGCCATATTTCATCCCAAACCAAAGCTATGCAGCAAAATCCCGTCGAACCTCATTAAAATACAAACTCTCAAACCGTAACAAATTGTCCCATTGCAGGAATGCCGTCTACAAGAATGTAAACAACATATGGACCAGGAGGTGCAACATTGTTGTTTGGTGGTCGAGTAATAGTCAGCTTCTGTTGTGTAGCACCAGCGACGAAGCCCGTGTTATCCAAGTGCAGCATGCGATGACCCATATGTACCGAATGTGTGACGAATCCGCCGTGGTACAATGTTACAGTGACTGATTTCGTGCCAGCTGGGCAATCAAAGGTGACATCGAGTGTGCTACCATCTGCTTTGAAGCTACCCGATGACAATTTTACATTGGTAGGACGCTTCTTTGCATTATCGCCTGAGAGATAAGGAGGAACATAGTTCTCAACTCGGAACTCCGTAACATATGGATCGGCTGCATCTGGTTGAAGCTTTGGCATCTCAACAGGGTTTGAGCCAGCGACCATCAGTGTGCCGTCAAGAAGGAGAAGAGAGACAGAATGGTAGAGACGTGGGATGGTTGACGTGGCAAGAGTTGAGAATCTTTGGCCTTTAGCTTTCGTAGGATCGTAAAGAAGAGCTTCCAATGTTGGGTCTTTTGCAAGTCCAAATCCTTGAGCACCCAAATTACCTCCATTAAGCCAAACAACTGTTCCATCAGGAAGTAAGGTTCCTTCAACCATACCACGACCTTCCGGCATAGCATCCAACTCCCATGTGGGGTTTGCGCTCAATGGCTGAATTCTTCCACAACTTGGCTCTGTTGGACTGGTGATATCTTGATATGCACCTCCACCGCAGATGATAATATCAGGGTTCCATTTGTTTGCGCTTGACAAAGGAAGTAAAACACTTCCACCAGTGTTGGGATATGTGCGATAGTCCCCAGCAAGCTCTGGCAGTTCCTTGACGATGGTGTTGGTACCGACATCGAATACTTGGGAAGACTTGGAAACGAAGACAAACAAATTTCCATCATTGAGGAGATGGACAAAAGGATACATATAATATGGCTGATTTTTCTCCAGAATTTCCATGTCAATGTTCTTCCCTTGTGACAGAGCGGTAGGACTGAGGATCTCGTATGTAGGATTGTTGTTCGTGTTGACAGTCGGATCGAGGCCGTTCAAACTTCCAGAAGCAACAAAGATAGTTCCATCACCCATGGTTTGAGCAGTAGCATACCAACGAGCACTTGCGAGCTTGTTACCTGGTTCACTCCAGTCTTTTCCATTGAGACTAGCATCGGTAGAAGATCGTTCAAGGTATCTAATAGCGTCGAATCCATCCCCGATATTTGGATCGAGCCAATCTAAGGGCGCGTTGCCTCCGAGAGAAACAACACGTCCATCAGCAAGAAAAGTACCTCCGGAACAAAATGCATTGGTCTTGTAAGCTAGAGGAGTGGCAACTGCGTTTGTTTCTGGGTCGTATTCTGAAGACATTGCGTAGTATCCGTTTGGCAATTTCAATTGGGTGTAGTTCTCCAATTTGTCGAGGAACATAACTCGGCCGTTTGGCATAAGTGCGGCGTGCATAGCGGGAACTCCAGATGACCCAACGATGTTGAAGGCACCTCCCTCTGGGGCAGCTGGGGCAGGGCTTGCACCAGGGGCTGCAACCACAGGCGCATTCAAACAATCTCCTGATTGGCATCCGGCACCGCAATGTGCATTAGTACTACCACTACATTGTGTTAGACTATTGAATTTTTGCGAGTGAATGACTACACTTACCAAAAGCCGTACATGGAACAACAATTTCCATTTACCCAATTGCCACAAACGGTACCTCCATTAGCAGTACCACACGATCCATCAGTAGTTACTGGTGCATTACTGGCTGCGGCAGGTGTGAGTGTAGAAGTAACTGGAGCAATGACTGGTTCTTGAGTTGTGGATGAAGAAGGTGCGCTGCCTGCTGCAGCTTTGGTAGTAGTCTTGGCAGCTGATGTAGACTGTGAGTCTGTGCATCCATTCTGGCAACCATTCGAAGCTAAACAATGATCGCTTGTAGAGCCACAATAACTACAAACGGTAGGATTAGCATCCGTTCATAATAGGAGATAAGTTCGGTAATATGAAAGCTCAAATTGAATGTGAGTAAAGCTTGACTCACCCATACGCAGAGCAACAACCACCAAATGCACCCTTTGCATCACAGGTAGCACCACCGAAAGCCTACTGGGGTCAGTATACCACAATCACAACAGAATATCATGAAAACTCACACTTCCACATCGGCCATCAGTTCGAGGAGAGGTACCGCTTGGAGTTGTAGTGCCGCCTGTACACCCTGATAAACATCCGGTTCCACAATGACTATAAATGTTAGTAACAATTCAAAAATAATATCGATTGCCAGGGTGTACTCACGCTTCATCATTTCCACACCAGCCATATGACTATCATTGAAGTTAGTGATTGGTCCTCCATGATCTATTAGGGTAACCTACCGAGCAGCATGATCCTTTGTACACTGTACTGTTTGGATCGCAGAGAGTGTTACCGTTGGCAGGACCACAGCTACCATCTGTTGAGTAGACAGCTTGTCTTGGCTCAATTATTCGATCTTTGACTGGGACCGGGTAATAACGAGATGGCATTGGAGTGGTTGGGACATAACATCTGGGGGTAAAATCAGTTACATGCTTCTGTTATACTTGTTCAAGGTTACTTACTCATTAGTTCCATCATCTGTACAATTTTGACCTTCAAGACAACCATAGTATAAATTAGTGCTTCGAATATCACAGCTTAATGGGACGTGATTGAAGACAATATTGGCGGAGGCGCAGGCAATCAGGCCTAAGGAAATGAAGGTAGCCTTCATGGCTGCTAAGGATTACTTGAAGAAGATCAGTATGGGGTGCGTCAAACTCAATGCGAGAAGATATTGACAAGTAAAGACAAATAAGTATCTTGAGTGTAGCTTGAATAAAATGGAAATTAGAAAGAAAGAAAGATTTGGGTTGTAAGATTTTGGAAGTATTATGTGAAGTATTATATAACTCCCAGTTTTGTATTGTCGCATTGGAGGTAAAGGCTGTGTAGATCAACAAAATTCATTTACCCATTCACTAGGCGACGGCAGTTACCTGCGCCGATGGGCGATGCAAATGATAGAATTGAAGTATATCAAGTGGAAAGGCTGAAGTATAAAGTATGAAATGAGACATATATGACAACTCACCTCGTATGATAGAGTGTTTAATTAGACACAAAAAAGCAAGCAAATGCGATTGCTCGTCTGAAGGTGCTCGTTCTTGTTGTTTTTTCAGCCCGATGAATTAATTCAAAACGATTAGAAATCTAGGATTTGATAATAGAGATATAAACAATCTTTAAAGGAGTGAACAGCAAGCCCATATAAAGACTGAATCTTTGATATAGGGAATTAATAGGGAAAAAAGAATGTGAGGGCTTGCTAGGAGTGAAGACGAGATGTCAGAGGAGAGAGGTGAATGTTGAGGTTGAAGATGGAGGAGTGGTAGGGTAAGTAGGTTATTACGGATAAGGGAGAGGAGGGAGAAGAGAAAAGAAAATCGAAAGATGGAGAGAAGAAAAGAGATGAGATGATATGTAGGTATGTATATACCAAAAGAGTAATACGTCCCCACTTACATAACAAGTACTAAGTACCTCTTTCCCTTCTTGATTTGATCTGATATGTATAGTACGGATATCAGTACTGACTAAAATTGCGGTATCGGCTATTTTTTCATATATGGTAGTAGTCACGGAGGAGAGTCAGGAGGGAAAGAAGCGTCTGTGAAAGTACTAGGTAGGTACCTCAGCTAGATACCTTAGGAAAATGGGAACATACTCAGGGACAAATGTCTGTGAGTTTGAGCCGGAAAATGGAGAAAATGCTTCTTTTCGTCCAATGTAGCAGGGCCGTTGTTGCCGGCTCTTTGACCTACCTCACCTCCCAACTAACTACTCAGACGCCAACAAGATTCTTTCAACTGGATCCTCTTACTCCTACTAGGCCTTACGGTTCTCGACAACCCGCGGTCAATTTGCAAATCACCCACTCGGAGGGAATCGCCTTACTCATTAAGCTATCAGGGATGCGAGAGTGACATGTTCTAGTTTTTGCTTATCCATCTCTTGGTGAGGTACTTTTTACATGAATGCCGACAACCTTAACTTCCATGACATATCATTGGCGAGGGTGATCGTAGATCATTAAATTACCCTTGTCGATCTTTCTCATCGTAAGATTTAACTGGTTCGGCGGTTTTAAGCTTCTTTCCTTACTAGGTACTTTCAATGGTGTGTTTCATGAAAGATACTACGAGAAGTTGGAAAGGCTGGCTACGAGCCTACCTGTGTGCATTGACCGCAGCACACAGGGTGGCACGCAGGGTGGTACTCTGCACATGGAAACCCCCTCCCCCAGCAATTGGGTCTCTGTAAGCGCTCAAACTTGGATATCCAGTTAATTTCTCGTATCTTGATTTAAATAAATGGACTACAGGATAGGTCAAAGATCTATAGGTACATAGATATCAGAATAGCACATGGTATTATTGGGTAATTCTATTATTATAATTCCAATGCCCCGTGGCAACAGCTGGCTACAGAATCTCCATCCAATGGTTGATTGATTCCACACACTTTTTCAACCTTAAAGTGTGAATTGATGCATAATCATCTCAAATGAGACAGACACCCAGGGTGGGTTGGAGGGGCCCCAAAATGGTTCTCGTTACTTCTAGCTTGACTTTAGCGAAGAATGTTGGCGTACGCTTGGGTCCTTTAAAATACGTGTGTCTCTTCAAACTTCCGAAAAGGGTGGCCTTTGCTCTGAACTTGTGATCCCGAGGTCACATCCACTCCATAGAGGGCTGGTTATATCCACGAGGCGTCAATGCTGGGACCGATTAATCTGATCCTTAGGCCTGCTTGCGTCAAGATGTAGACAAAATGAGGAAAGGATGCATGTTGTAAATTGCCCCGAGCAAATGGGGATTTACTCATTGGGTTTCTGACCGACACCAAATCGTCCATTTCCTTCAATGTGTCAATATCGGTGCTTGACGATTTATTTTGGTTTGAGAGGTTGGTAGTCCCAAGGTGGTATCTGCTGGCCAAATCTCGTATATGCCGTGGAAAGTCGGATTCGCCTCCAGGTATGATCATTTGAATTCTGTGTTGTCAATGCTCTTTCACCAGTTCAGATCCGTTTTTGCCGCACCAATCCTCTGCTCCACAGCATCAGCTTTCATATGCTGTCCTACAAGCACAACGTCCTCTTCATTTCCCTCCATCAAATCCATATCCAAGGACCACTTTTGTATCTCCTCTTCCACAATCCCTTCCCATTTCTTAAGTAAAGGATGTGCAGCAGCAACATCGGGAAATACGACATCCTTTCCTTCCTTCTCCCCTGGAACTTCAAATTTCCATATTCCATCCTCGCCCCACCACTCTCTTGCAAAAACCTTTTCTGTCTTTAATTCACTCTTTGCATTGCTGGACAATTCCTCTAATCTACTCCTCTCTTTTCTCCATTCTGCATCGTCAGACTTGCTTTCGGACACGGAAACTGCCCCAAAAATCCCTTCAAGAATTCCGATAATCTTTCCTATCCGTAATCCCAACACAGCACCTAATCCATAACCTTCATCAAATCCCTTTTGAACACTCTCAGATTTTCCCTTTGTAATACCATCTCTATATCCTTCTGTTTCGTGCTTCTCCTTTAACCTTGGTATATCTGAAATCTCTGTATTTCCAACTCCAAACATATCTCCGTCGCGCATATCTCTGCCGTCAAATGTGGGAGAACCTGGTTCAGATCCGAAGACATCGTCAAAGTCGTCATTATGAGTGGTAGGTTCAGACGGCGACATGGCAAAAGTGCCAGAAGATAGTGGAAATTCGGTGTCGCGAAACATCTCGATCGTGAATTCAGTTTTGATTCCTTAGATTGTAATCATTCCTTCCGTGAGTATTCTAAAATTTAGTGATAAAGGATGCTTATCTAATCTATGCGAGTTGTGATTGGCCTTTATCCTTAGTGCGGGGTCGCAGAATTTGGCGATAAGATATCGTAGAAATGCCAAGTATCTGTCTCATCACTCTTGTCGCCATTTATTTTGCTCTTCTTAATATCCTGTTACTACTGAACAAACATGTTGATTTCATCACAGTATGAGGAGTTTACTGGAGTCTTCATCTCCATGATATATCGAAGACTTTCTAAATCAATAACTGATTTGGCCATATTCTGCAAGTGCAACAAAAGCTTTTTGAGTTTTAAACCCCTAGAAATCCAACATGGCACTCACTGTTTCTACTGTCACGTCGACGACCACAGGTACCTCATCTTTTAAGCCGTAACTTCATTCAACTTTTAGTCCAGCCAGGCTTACCAACTAAGTTCTTATATCTTTGAGCGTACTGTTATCTTTTTTCTTCCTTCTCGATTACCATCATTCAAGAAGTTTTCTGCTAAAGCATCATAATCGCGGAATAGTATTCATCTGATGAACGCCGCGCTACATATTCCAAATCGAGAAGCGAGTACGTACCTGGTGGTCATCTTCCTCAATCAACTCCCTTTATAGAAGCTTTTTTGCATCTATTTGACGGAAGGAAGAATGATTCAGTATCTTTTCTGCCTTCTTGTATCTTAAAATACCACAGTTTCGTATTTCAATCGGCGGGGCTATGCTATAAGGATATCACACTTATCATGAGAAAGTTCTTGGAAAGGCTTCAAAATATCAATACTCAGATAGGGGAACTAAGCTAAAGAAAGACGGGACCCTGATGCCAGGCCACAAGCACGCCAAAAATTCCAAGTCACAGTATAAAATCAAAAACTGAAATGGCAACGAAAGCAACAACGGCAATTTGACCCTTTCCAAACACACAACCAATTGTGTATATCCGTTTTGATAATCTTCCAACAACTTCCGCCTACTAGATACCAATTCTGGTGCCTTCAACCACAAAGACCACCAATCACAGCATTAGTCTTTCCAGGAACACATGTATAGATTGCATTAAAGTCGTCGAAATAGAAAAGAACGGTGCCAAGCGCGGCGGACAAGCTTCCAAGCAAACTACCAAGAGTGGGGCCCACGGTTGTCAAAATCTGAGATGCGACGACTTGGTATGAAAGTTTCCCAACCGTGGTCCAGGTAGTAGGGAACGTGCATTGATCAACTATCATTAGTCAGATAGTTAGCGTTGGTTGGTGCCTAGGACTTGGAAGTATTTCCACAATGCGTCTCGAAACACATTGGGAATCGTGTATACTTACGAGTATTCCCGCCATCAAAAAAACACCCCGCTTTATCAGCATATGGTGTACCGTCGGGTCTATAAGCTGTAACTTGCACGGTACAAGATACAGCTGGAGACACGGCAGAATCGCTGTTCACGACACATCCGAAGTATGCGGAATTAGGCTTGAAAGAAGCGACTGGAGACCCAGCATAAACTGATGTCAGAGTGGAAACATTGTTTCCAACGGCAGCTTGATTGCCATTAGGTTTAATAAGGAGAGTCAATAGACCCGTCTGTCGTACCGCATAGAAATTAGAATAGGAAAGCTGATTGTAGAGAGCGGTGATAGGTGCGGCACTCATGACGCCTGGGATGCCACCGAGAAGAATGCTTTCATACTGATACATTGTTAGCTAAAATCGTTTCAAAAAATGGCACTTTGGACACACGTCGTTAAGAACTTCTCCAGATGTCCTGGCTACCAACTCAGGAGTTGGGATCGCTGAAGTCAGAGATGCACCCAGGAAGAGTGGAAGAATAATCGATGGCTTTGTAAAGAACATATTGTTGAATTTGAGATAAGATGAGACTCAAGACTTATATTATCCTGTAGCATTGATGATCTTCAACAGATGGAAGTACTGAGCTGATTCTGGTGCTGAGCTGATTCTGGAGCAGAGCTGTTCGTCTCTTTATATCTTTCTCTGACTCGGCTTCTTTCACATTATCTCCTCTGGTATGCGTCCCTACGAGTTAGCTTGACCAGGCTTCAATGACTGGGGAAAGTTGTGTTTGAATTTCTATTGGCCATGAAGTCATTCTTGAGCAGCTGAGCGACGCGGGAGAAATTTATCTGCATGAATTACCTTTATGGGAAATCCTTAGCGACTCTCTTTCAATAGTAGCGGTGCCAATGTTGGTAGCCTGACGACAATTGCACGCACAGAATCCTTGAATTCGAGAATCAAGTGCTTCATGTGAGCATATCAAGGCGGGGAGAGAGACGGAACAGGAGTTTTCTCAAGATATGTGGAGTCTATACATGGAATCTTCAGCAATGCCCATATCGTAGAGATGCAGATCTGATTGTATCTGGTGAAGAGGGGTGGGAAAGAATCGTTTCTTCCCTTAACAAACCAATTAAGAGTCTAGATGAGCCTCTGCTTGAGGTTTGGCCGCTGCATCTAGACTCTGTAGCTGTAATGAGATCAGTCCAGGTCGATGCTGCCCCGAAAACCTTCGAGCTGAATCAAATTATTTGCAATCTCGGATTCGATTTTCCCACGTATATTCTCTCCTCAATGCTCATGGCACCTGGCATTTAGGTCTAGGCTAGTAGCTTAGTGAGAGTATGCCGCTACATTTAGGATTCGAAAATTTAACATGACTTTTCTATTGGATATTCCCCGGAGAATCTTCTAGCCCAATACTGTCATTTATGATCTACAAATTGAGCACCTCGCCTCGAGCTCGCGTATCTCGTTTTGTGAACATTGCTTATCTCAATTACCACCCCACAGGTTCATTAGCAATCAAAACGCATGAAAAGCTTTAAAGGTCTAATTTCAAGTCAACAGACTCTATGTGGCTTTTTTGTGGCCGCTAACCACGAGATTTATAACGTTTGTAGATGCGGCTGCATTAGTTCGATCGATCGGTTATGCATGGCAAAAGCCGCCGGGAAAAAATCTACATCACATTTATATCTTACCGGGTGATGTACCAAATGATTGGATCTGGGGCAATTGAAGAGTCACATCTATAGATGTGGCTGCTTATGTTTGAATTTCCCGCTAGTACTTCAATACCACTTATATTTTGTACCGAGTCATTGGATCTGAGATCGCCGTAAGTATGCGGCTGGGTTTTGGATGTATTCAGCTCGCCATAGAGCGCTGGAAACGGGCTAGGAGAGTCGGACCTATTTCCGAACAAACTTGATGGATGACTATCCTTACATGGTTTACTAGGGCCGTCGTTCACGTGACTATATCAGCGTCATCTGTGACTTTATGTGAAAGACTAAATAGGCATAGTAGAACAGGTGAATGCAGAGTGAATGAGTGAGGTGGAGAGAATTCAAGTTTGAAGAATAGCTCAGCCGGGATACAACAAGTGGTTAGGCGCCAGCTCCCCCGCCCCGGACTTACGTTCTTTTCTTTCGATTTGGTGATGAGGCGCTTTTTGATCTTCAAGCTTTCGTCAAGGTGACGATTACAAACATATGCGTCCAGTACTTGGTTCCTAGAGGATAATTCTTCTTCATGTGTAGTCGGATTAGAGAGATTTTGGAAAGAAAGTCGAGATAAACATTGGCGTCAAGAAGCCATTTTCTCACTAACTTACCAAGGAACGCAGATGATCAGATGAGATACTGGGAGCGAGCATATAGATGTGAATTGATTGTATTGAACTTTACTAGCTACATAATAGATAGACGAGAGTTTTGCCATAAAGGAATGTTGTAAGTTTACCAAGTCTTGCCGTGCCCAGGATCGTTCCCATGAAATTGTCCATTCCCATCCAGATTTTCCCTCAATACCCTTTGACAACGCGATTAGAAGAATTCAAATATCCAATAATTATTAAATCCTCCTCCATTTTTCTTTCCAACAAACACTGCAGTAATACAAAAAACATTGCATGCTGTACTGTGCTATGGTATTTCAAGTCTAGAAGACAAGACCGTCTACAAAGCAGCGACCACTGCCGCAAGAAGACCGACTATACTACCAACACCCGCAAGCCCAACAGAGTGTCCCGCGTTTGCGGTGACCTCTCCAGCTGCACTAGAAGTAGCAGTAGGACCTCCGGTAGTAACCGTTCCATTCCCGGGTCTTGAAGTCGTAGCCGGCGCAGTGGTCAATGAGCCTATCTCAGAAGTCGAAGCCGGGCCCGAAGAAGAAGACGATGAGCCTGGAGATGCGGACGAGGTGGAGCTTTCCGAAGTAGTCTCTGCGGTACTGGTGCTTTCAGACGCGGTTGTCTCTGCAGGTGCTATGGTGCATCTATTGGGAGCATTCTGGGCTTGTTGGATCTCTCCGGCTGCGGTACAGGTGCCGAGGATACAGGGAACTATGGCACTGGAGATGCCGGCGAGATTGGAGGCTTGACATTGGCAGGCTGTGTCTTCGATGTCGCAGTTGGTGCCTTCTGCAACGGCTTGTGTGATACAGGCGCTCTATATGGGTTGTTAGTTAAGCGATTGAGATAGCTAGTATAGAATCTTACAGCGCAAGCTGGCTGACCTGGGAACTCGGCCGCAGAGGCAAGAGTAGCAGTAATAGCCAAAAAAACGAGTGAGAACTTCATAATGAGGTTTGTTTTGTAGTTAAAAGTTAAAGAAGAAGATTATACAGATGAGATTTAGAGACTGAAGTTGAAGTCGAAACGAATTGATGGGAAGTGAATTGTAGATGAGAACGATAGAGAACAAAAGAAACTTGAAGAGGGGTAAGTGATGGATTTATATAGGGAGCTTGCAGACAAAGAGTTGCTTCCGATGGTATACATCATTCCTTTCAATGGCGAGGGTTGATGCGCGGCAACGAGCTTCATTCCTTAGAATGGAGGAATCATTCGAGGAGGGTGTGAATTGATTGTTCTTGTAACCATGATTCATATTATTTTCTGCCATTTCATTTTCATCCATCTTTTTTATCTATTAATTCCTTCTTGGGGACAGAAAATCTATCAATGTTGCCCTGCCAGAAAAATCATATTGGGAGCAGGAATGTACAAGTGTCCCACATAATCCCGCAATGGCGGGATCTCAGACATGCGGGCATGTGTGAGGGCTGGTATCAGGTTTGCAGACGCCGGAACAGGAAATTCCACATGGCAGTTGCAAAAGTGCCGCAATCAGATATTAGTTTCTATACTGACGCATGTATGTGGGTGGCTGGAGAATTTTAACAGTGGGGTCCTTTGTGTAGAAAATAGAAATGAGATGGAAAGTTGACGGGGTGAATGGAGATGGCATTCTTCGAGAAGCGGATGTTTAAAAATGGATAATTTGTCACGGGCAACTGAAAAAATAATTTAGATTCATTGTTAGAGTTTGTGTTCTAATTTTTGATAGTGGTAGGAGCATGTTAAAGAGCTTCGTTCGGGTAGCTCTACAAGCTCTTAGAGCTCTTCTTTCGAGGGGTTTACTTGAAAGAATTTGTGTTCCTCTCATAGCTGCTAGCCCGAGTTCGAAATCTCGACATTTTCGAGCTATTTTAGTATGGGACTATGAGTAATCGTGATCTCTTTGAGGGTTTGGTGAGATATCATGAGCGCATTGCGTGAATTACTAGAGAGATCGATGTAGCAATACCTAGGCGATTGATTGAAGTTCAAACGCTCTTTAATCACTCTTGATTCACATACAAATCAATGGTCAACTAGATCAACTGGTATTCCGGAGTTGAAATGAGATCTATCAGAATTACAATTCACCGGGAGGTCTGGAGCTTTGTAGGCTTCTTGATGTAGGGTAGATTTTGAAGTTCATTAGCCTAGGGCCATAATGTGACAGCCAGTATGCAAATCTAACGATAAAAGGACGAAACAAATGCAAGACTATCGAAAGCTAAGTTTGTGCTATTTGCAAAGTTCTTTGCGTCTGTCAGTTCTACTCTATTTCTCAAATTTCCTCCTCCCCGAGTGTTCTTATAAAAGGTATCTTTCTTGCTAAATTGAGAACTATCTGACCAAACCAAGCGAAGTGAAGTTAAATTCAGAATAGTGATCTGATAATGAGTATCAATCGACTGAGGCCAGAGTTCTGGCCACCAGTGGACATGTCAAATATCTGATGATTTCCTAGTGGACCCAGTAATACCGCTGTCATATTCCCGCTCCATTCAGTATGAAGCAGCCCAGCCCCTGAATATTTCTATTTCACCGTGAGTTTGTCAAGGAAATGATATGTCCATCGACATTCGAAACATTCTACGCCACGTTCATCAATTGCTTCTTTCACAACGAGAGATACTTCAAAGGTTTCTCTATCCAAATGAATGATCTTGTTAGTGGAGCACGCTCCGATGATATGGTAATGTCCGCTAACCTCCTTTCCCCTCTCATCTATGTGGGCCATAAGCTGATCGCCAAATCTACCTATTTACCCGCTATAATACCTTTTGCTAGGAAGTTGGCACAATGCTTTCTGGTCGAATTTATACGAAGGACGAGCAGGAGGCGAACTAGTCAGCCTTGGAGTCATTTTGATTCCTACCACTGATGTGCCAGATACATTAAACGAATCCGTTTCCGTGGTAAATCCGACATGTGCTTTACGCACGGAGACATTGTTCAGAGATAAATCAACATTACATGATGAATTGAATTTGAGCATAACATTCAATGTTTGCACTTGCAAGAAGACGTATACTAGATATAAGAGGAAAACAAGGAGAAGATTATACAGCAGATGCTACAAAAGTTACAAATCAAACATTTTCAATACTTGTACTCATTGTGCTGTGGAGTACATCGTGATCAAAAAGCAGTCCAACAGCAAAATTGAATGCGAGATCACTGCTGCGTGGGTTGTTGATGATGATTATGCAAACTGAAATCAAACAATGGAGCTTGTCTTTTCCTATTGTTCATGCAGAAATCGGACAACGCAGAAGCGTTTGCATTATCACCTTGGTCATTTTGAATAAGTGAGAAGTACAACTCCAAGTTAATCGTCGCATATTACCACGAATAATTCAAGGAAAACAAGGGGAAGACAAGCACTTGAGTGCCGAAAGCTAAATAAACTGACGGCGGCACTTGATTGCTTATCGATAAGAGAGACCCCTGAACTAATAACCTTTTCGTATTTCGGCTCGGCAATGACTCTTCCAAAATAGCAATCAATCAAACTCGGGTCAATCAATGTCAGATTCTTCTTCCAACATCTTATATTTATGTCTTTATAATCACTTCAATTCCCTGGCACTCCGGCCAGCAATAATCCGTCATGTCTGCGGATATCCTGCCGACTGAAGAGAATCTCATGCCCTCCACCTCGATCTCCAATAATGAAAACCCCACCAACCCCTCCTCGCAAGCTTTGGTCGGCGGGCCTTTGCGCGCGAGAACACACACGGCGGAAATTGATAGTACGATTATTCATCCAGGAAGCGTAAAGATTAATGTGACGGGCGCATTCATAGTCGATCAGGATTCTGTTTCACCAAAGGAATTGAATACAAATGAGAGAAATTATGATACCCAGGATATTCGACTGCCGAATCATACGGCGGTGGTCAGTCATATTGCTGTAGATGTATGAGTTCATTTTCTCGATTCATAGCTGTGGATTGGTGATTGATATACTGACATGTTTCTAAGATCGGAGGTTCTTTAGCTAAGCTTGTATATTTCTCGAGGGAGGCGCATTCGCGCGAGCCAGGCGGTCGTCTCAATTTTATGAATTTCGAGACGGATCGCATAGATGATTGTGTGGAGTTTATGAAACAGCTACAGGTCAAGCAACAAAAACTCAATGGATCGAGACCTGGGGATTTATGTGTAATGGCAACTGGTGGAGGGGCATACAAGTATTATGATAAGATTAAGGAAGCTTTGGGTGTCGATGTTATACGAGAGGATGAGATGGAATGTTTGATCATCGGTACTTTTTCCCTCTCCTATGGCACGTGGCCTGTTGATGTTATGCAATGCTAACGGGGAATGAACCACAGGTCTTGATTTCTTCATTACCGAGATTCCCCGGGAAGTATTCACATATAGCGAAAGAGATCCAATGCATTTCACCTCACCCAGCCCGGATATTTACCCATATCTCCTCGTCAATATAGGAAGTGGTGTATCCATGATAAAAGTATCCGGACCACGAGAATATCAAAGAGTTGGCGGAACTTCTCTGGGCGGTGGCACACTATGGGGATTACTATCTCTCTTGACTGGTGCTCGAACATTCGACGATATGCTCGGAATGGCCGAAAGAGGTGACAATGCCAAAGTCGACATGTTAGTCGGCGACATTTACGGTACAGATTATGGCAAGATCGGGCTCAAAAGTAGCACCATAGCAAGTTCCTTTGGGAAAGTCTTCCGCATGAAACGAGAAGCCGAACGATTAGCCGAAGACTCGGGAGGACAAAATAACAGCGAAGAACCATCTAGTTCCTCCCATTCCGCCGAGGAACCCCCATTTTCCCATGGAGATATTTCACGGTCCCTCTTGTATGCAATATCTAACAATATAGGACAAATTGCATATCTGCAATCGGAAAAACATTCTTTGTCAACGATATATTTCGGAGGTAGTTTTATTAGGGGACATAGACAAACGATTAATACATTGAGTTATGCGATTAAATTCTGGAGTAACGGAGAGAAAAAGGCGATGTTTCTGAGACATGAAGGATATCTTGGAAGTGTGGGTGCATTCTTGAAGAGGAAACCAGAGGGTTGGGGAAGGAGGATGAGTTTTGAAGAAGGCGGAGAGGCAGGAGTAAAGGATATTGGGGATGAGCTGAAGGCTTTGAGGAGGGAACTCAGTAGAACCGAATAGGTTGTTGGGAGAGGATTTCTTTGGCTATTCAGATTTATCAGGGATTTGGGATAGATAGTATCTTTGTAGATTGGTGGGGGAGTGCAAAGAACATACAGGAGCGCGGAAATGAAACCAGAATCAATCTCATATACTCTAGCATGAGAAACGGAAGGGGAAGTCTCAACACTATTTCGATCTTTGATAGGTATACATACACACATATACTGGAGTGCACGGCGCTGGTAAACTCGTTGAACGAAGTAAACCAGAAGAAGAAGAAAATGAATTACGGATTTCTTCATGATGTGTTGTGTTGTGTTGTGTTGTGTTGTGTTGTGTTGTGTTGTGTTGTGTTGTGTTGTGTTGTGTTGTGTTGTGTTGTGTTGTGTTGTGTAAATATATGTGTGTGTGCATTGTCAATTTATTTGAGATCGAGTTCTACAGACAGTCCCAGTCTCGTCTCAGTCTACTTCGTCTGATCGTTCATCATTCATCATTCGTACAAGTACATACCACGCACCACTAACACAACGACACGCACAAGATAATTCGCGGGTGAAACTCGAGTGTTGGATTTACAATTTTGAATCACTGTGATATGACAAGTACAGAGAGGTGTCAGATATGAGATTTAGTTTGATGATATGATTGAATAGGATAAAATGGTTTATACGTAGATGATGAATGATGGATGATGAAATGGATTGATGCTAGAGATCTCGAAATATACACCTTTTACCGTTTCCTTTTTACCATTTTACCTCCCAGGTCGAGATAGCTATTGACGCTTTACAATCTTAAACGCTTGATTTTGAATCAGAGCAGGTCCAGAGTATATCACAACACATTGTGGAGGTTAGTTTGGACACCTATCCCGCCATGAACCTTCCTGCGCCTGCTTCCCTCGTATCCTTTCCTACCGGTTTATTTGAGCCATTTCCTGCTTTCACACTTCCATCCTTCGATTCTACATCTTTTACACTCAATTCCTTATCCCTTCTACCCCTTGCCCCAGCCTTCAATGCATCGAATTTCTCCCTATACCTCAAGAGCGTCTCTCGATACCTCTGATTATCGCGGAATAGTCTTTGATTTTCTTTATTCATAACTTTCATTTGCTCTTCAAGCTCTATTACTTTCTTAGCCATTTCATCGTTCGATTTGCCGCCTGGACTCCTATCATCAGGTCGCATTAGACGAATACTTTCTTGTAATGCCATACCATTATTCTGCGCTGACATTTCGAAAGCATGGAGTCGTTGGCTGAGTTTGTCGATACATTTTTTAAGACTTTTATTTTCGAGATCTAGTTCTTCGATTCGAATATCTGTTTCCTTGCCCGCTATACGACGATTGCTTTTTGATCTGCTGGGTGAAATAGGCATGGGCGTTTCGCGAGCATCCACAAAATCATCTTCGTCATTTGGATCAGGAAAGAGTTGTGGATCTATACCATGCATGGACGCTGCCAAACGGCGTTGTTCTTTCTTTTCAAAGGAGAGAATTTGTGCGTATGACACCATGCCACCCGTTGTGGGAACTACATAGAAGGAATCATTGCCTGGATGACCATCACGAGCAGATGCACGAAGAGCGGCCTTGGATATGTATTTGGTAAGATCAGGCTCCTCCGTGGGCAGCCTTTCTCTGCTTCTGGGTCTACTTTTGCGAGTAGTTGTAGGTAATATTTCTGGTGACTTTGCAGACGGTTCAGGCTCTGAGAATAGAGGCAAGCCAGCAAAAGCTAATGGGGCTGATAACTTATAAACGACACTATTGAAAGCACTGTAGAACTTCGAGAATCCGTCATCTTGGGCAGTCGCAGGAGATGATTTTGGCTCAGCGACCGCAGATGTTCTTGATGTAGAAGTTTGAGCATCTGCTTTCGTTTGAGTATGTTGAGGGGGTACCCAGCTGGGCTTCAATGTGGTGTGCTCTGGAATGGATGCAACATTTGGCTTTTTACTACCTTCTCGGCGTCCGTCGAGAGTACCTGGCGCTTGTAAAGCTGATATACTTGGTGAGAGTGGCTGGCGGCTATGACTTGAGCGTATACCTCTTGCAGAAGCTAGATTACTGGCGATCGAGGAAGACAATTCGCGCGGAGGAAGACGCCTGGGAGTTTGAGAGCCTGAGGTATTTCGTGTGCGAGGGCCAAGGTCTGATTTGGAAGAGCGTAATTCTGCTACAGCCGCAGATGTCGATACTGGTTTCTCCGTGACAGCTTTTACTTCTGTTTCGTTCGCGTTCGCGTTCAGAGTTACGGGATGTTCAGTGGGGTATCGAAGGAGTTCTGAGAGTCGCTGATGATGTTGTTCTAAAAGTCTCAAAGTCCTGGAAGCTTCTGCGCTTCCTGTCCCAGATGCAGCTTTTGCAAATTCTCCTGCAGCTAATGCATGTTCATTTATTGCGACAGTTGTATCTGAACTATGCGTCGCGAGTACGGCAGCGCGAGCATGATCATGGGCCTATATTAGTTATCAGTTAGAGGTGATCATGACGTTTGAACATAAGATCGAAATATCTGTACCAACGCCAATGAAGAAGCCTCCATAGTTATCAAGGATGCAAATTTGTGTAAGTCATACAGTAAACTTCTATTCAAGAGACCGTAATCGAGTTAAGATGGATTCAAATATTGTTTGTGTATGTGGACGTTTGGAGAATGAGGAGGAACAAGGCTGGACGCGATCATCGGATAGGGATAGATTAGGCTGTCTGGGGAAGTCGGCATTGCTTATCTTTCAACCTGACTCGGCTAGTTCTCCCTAGACAGGAAATACTGCAGACCTAGAATATATCAAATGCAACAATATCATTGGACTCTCTCCCCTTTTCCTTTTGGAAATGTAGATGTAAATTCTAGATCATTTACAAATGTGGCGAAACATTCTTCTACTCAAGAAACCCATGTATCCAGGCAGGTAGATATGCAGGTAGTTAAAAAGAAGTAATGAGCTCATAGTGGCCATTTCAGGTGTTCGATGCTTACTGGGTATCTAGAAGAAAATCAACAATCAATGTGCCTGCACAGGAGAGAGGTTCAAAGCATCTTGTAGAACGTGCGTGCTAGATATCACCTATTTATATGATACAGAGACTGAGATTTACTTACCTAGTAGGTACTCTGTAATGAATTGGAGGTCAAAATAGCCTTGACAATCAATCGAATTAGCCTTAATTCTCCAACTGGGTGGCCGTAACTTTCTTTCCCTTGCATAACTTGGATTCTCGGCTACCAATGACGTGAGAAGGAGGATGAATTCACAAGGAAAGCTCGTGTTAAGTGAGTAAGTATCTGGGCAGGCAGGGGCAGGCAAGGTAGTTACCAAGGTAGGTTATTGAACTTTCTGGATGTAACTCAATCTCAATCAATCAAGTACTAGGTAGGTAGGAATGATGATGGGAATCAGAAAGTCTTTGAAAGTTTGTTGGAAGTTAACCTCTTTTGTTTGGTTTGCGTATATTTAAACAATTCTACTATCCTGTATGGCATTCAATTCAATTCAATTCAATTCAATTCAAGCAAAGCATTATACCTATTGACGCGTCACATTGTCAGGTTTTTCGAATTGAGAAGTACAGTACCAATACCTTTATGAACGATCTTTAGTTCATCCCAAAATCAAGTCTCATTCCAGTCGAGCCGGTTGTGATTTCACCCATCATACCTTCTTATCTTGAATTCGTTTCATGGACCTAGAACTTTGAGTCTACATATTCCAACCTCCGAACCTACCGTACCACTTACTCAGTACCTGTTATCCGCACATCGCATAGTACAAATTACATTGCTAATCAATATCTCCATCTCGAAAAGATTGTCTTTCGACCGCAGTCTCCTCCTCAGTACATGGTAGATCCCAATTACTCAATCTTACAGATTTCTAGCTGATACCCCCGCCATGGACGACATTCCCGCCTCGCCAACGGCCTCCGAATCGTCCAAATCGACGGGTATCTTTTCGAAATCGCGAAATGGAAGGAGGCATAGAAATTCAACATCACATTCAGTAAGGAGCGGCGCAAGTGATATGTCGCATGGTTTCCGCGCCTCATTAGAGCAAGTGATAGATAAGATCAAGAAAGATTCGGATTCCGAGGAGGAAAGCCATGCGTCGAATAGCCTCAAGAAATTCGTACCGAAAGGATTCGAAAAGAAAAAGAAGCGGTTACAACGAGAGGAGGCCGAGCAACGTTTGGCAGAAGAAGTAGCTCGCGGGAAATATATTGCTGAGCGAGGGACTCTGGAGAATGATATCAGAAATCCCATTAACAGAAACCCTTCTGGTGGAAGTAGTTTGTTAACATATGATTCGGAAACGGAGTCGTAAGTAACCCACTCTTTCCATAGGTGTTCGGATTTGATTGCTTGCTCTCCTTTTTCTTTTATTATTTCATTTCCCTTTGCTCCTCTCACCGACAATTGTCTGTCAATCCCACGCGGTTATTTCAAGGTTTGGGGATTACAATGAGACATGGTTTAAAAAGCGAAAAAGTTTGGGGGACCCATTAGGGGTATCTCAGGCGTCACAGCCACAACATTGCAGGCTTATTCCCCATTATCATCGTCAATCTTGCATACAGCACAGTTGTACTCTAAAATCACAACATCGACATCGCATTGCCACCGAGTCGCTTGATTTGCGATTTCTATCCATTTTTGACCCATCTCGCACTACATTTGCCTATTTTTAGCATCCATCTTTGCTTTGACATGTGAAGAACTGATCTTAGCTTTGAGAAATTAAGTTTCTGATTCAAATTGCTGCTTTGATAGGGCCGCCGAAACACATCCACCATTGACTACGCACCCTTCGCACACTGGATATCTTACTTCTTCGTCCCCACTCATACATACTTCGACAATTCCACAAATCGCACCCTTACTTTCTCACTCAGAAGGAGAACCATTCGCAGGTTCCACAGACAGTCTGGCTACCTCCGAGTCAGCTTCCAAGAGCCTTACCCAAAACCTTCGAGCTCCCATCGACGGATCTCAAAGACGGTCATCTTCACCAGTTGGCAGACTCAAAGACGTATTCAAACCAAGACGCGGGTCAAGCACAAATACAAGTCCAGAACGTAAGGCTGGAGGGGGCGGGGCTGATCAATCACTGAATACAAAGGACGGTGGGGCTGATTCCAGGCGGGGGAGTCTCATAAATGTGAAAGTTGGTTCAATCTTTTCTGATAAACAGTTCCCCCCCGGTAAGTCTCGATCTACAACATCATCTCCTGAAAGGCCACAAATCGAAAAGGGCAAGCTCACTACCATCGATACAACCCCACGTCCTCAGACTCCACCATCTGTGAACAGGCCGGCCCCTGTTATTGTTAATACACCTCCAACACCTACGGACACAAGATCACCGCAATTTACTTCTGTCACTAGCCCGGAGTCCCCTACCAGGTTCGCTGCAAATGTTTTAGTTTCTCCTTCTGGAAATATGATATCACATCGACGAATTCGATCAGGTTCTGCTTCAGGAGTCCCAAGTAAATTATCGAATATCCAATCTGCGCCGTTGACACCCACACCAGAGAACGGAGCAATTACACCAGGACAAAATCAATCGGGATTTTTCTCTTCAGTTTTTTCTGCCGCTCAGAACGCTGCAAATACATTGAGCAACAGTATCACAAACACGTCAGTCCCAGGAGGGACGAGAAGCAAGAGTGGTGCACACACAATACCAGGTATACAGGAGATTGAGAGTCCGGAAGTCGAAGCATTGGGAGAGAAGATAGATACAGAGAATCTTATGGAAGAAAGAGAGCCAGCCGTTAAGACATTGGGTATGGGCGATCTTAGTCTGAGCCAATTCGGGATTTCAGAAGAAGGAAATACTCCAACAATGCCGAAGTATCCAGACGAGGTCCGCGGAAGGCCTGATCCCGCTAGAGATGACCACTTCTTCGCAAATCGTTCCTCCACTGCCCCAAACATGTTGACTGGAGAAAACCTCGAAGCTGTCGCTGCACCTCAACTTGAAGACTTACATACTCTTGCACGTCCACGTTCCGTCTACGAACCAAGCACGAACGGCGATCGAACTCCTCCAAATGGAAGTTTATTTGAAGGGAAATCTGGTGTTCAACGTAGTGGCAGTATTCGAAGCGGTAAAAATCATAGGAAAAGGGGCAGCTCTGCAGCGACTGGTACAACAATCGGAGCGGCAATCGCTGCAGCTAATTCATCTATCGGAAGCCCAGGTTCATCGGCCCCCAAGATCACAGGATTTGCAGTTGCAAGCAAGAAGAGGAATAAGGATTTTCACGCGCTTTTCAGAAGTGTACCCGACGATGACTATCTTATCGAAGATTATAGCTGCGCTTTGCAAAGAGAGATTCTTGCCCATGGTCGATTATACGTCTCCGAAGGTCACTTGTGTTTCAGTAGCAATATCTTTGGTTGGGTAACAACATTGGTTATGAGCTTCGACGAGATCATTTCAGTGGAAAAGAGAAGCACAGCACTGCTATTCAAAAATGGCTTGATGATTTCAACATTACATGCGAAGAATGTTTTCGCTAGTTTTACAAGTCGTGATTCAACGTATGATCTCATAGTCGGTATTTGGAAAATTGGTCACCCGAATTTAAGAAGCTCGTTGAATGGCGTTACCCTTGAAGGGACTGGCGGGGATAAGACTGAGAAGGATGATGGCACTGTTCCTATTTCTCGTCCAGGTAGCATCTCACAGTCCTCGGATGACAGCGAAGGTAGCGGGGAAGTCTACGATGAAGATGAAGACGATGAAGACGGTATGAGCTTCACGCAAGCCGATGGTAGCGTCGTGGGTAGTGAAGCCGGTGAAAAGGTTGTCAGTAGAAAGGCGTCCGCTGCTGTTGTGACCAACGGGGCTGGAGCCGAAGGAGGTAAACAAACTAGTCCAACAGCCGCAGTAGACTTTCCTGGTCCAACTGCACATGCCCCAACAACCTGTTCCGATGGCGACACACATTATGCGAAAATACTCGCAGATGAAGTCATTCCAGCTCCTCTAGGAAAGGTTTATAGTCTTATGTTTGGACCCGCATCTATAACTTGGATGCGAGATTGGCTCACTAATGAACAAAAATGTCTCGAGCTCACTTACGAAGAGAACGCTAAAATCCCCTTGTCTTTGGAGAACAAGGTTCGAAATTACACCTATATCAAGCCTTTGAATGGCGCGATTGGTCCCAAGCAAACCAAATGTGTCTCTACAGAGACTCTGGACGCCATGGATCTTGAGAAGGCAGTTTCCGTAACGGTATCAACAGTAACTCCGGATGTACCTAGCGGGAACGTTTTCAGCACCAAGACTAGGTATTGTCTTTCATGGTCAGAAGGCAATGGTACTCGATTGCAAGTCAACTGTGCGATTGAGTGGACGGGCAAGAGTTGGCTGAAAAGTAAGTACACTTGTGATCTTCCGACATATTGTATTGTCATACTGATTTGAAAACAGCTCCGATTGAAAAGGGTGCGAATGATGGTCAAGTGCAATACACGAAAGATGTCATAGCCGCACTCAAAGCGGCTGTCAGTACCAAACGCTCTGGAGCATCAGGCGCTCCTGGTAAAGGCAAAAAGAAAGGTCGCAAAGGTTCGAGGGCAAACAATCTTAGCAAAGTTACCGATGGCGCTTCTGAGACTAAACCAGAAGCAACTAACTGGGGTCTCTTTGAGCCCGTTCGTGGTATATTTGAGCCGATTTTCGATATCATCAAACCATTGATGACAGGGAATATACTCTATGGACTTCTCGTCGGACTTCTAGTAGCAAGTTGGTTCCGTTTCGGATTGCCTATTCGGGGTGGCGGGAATAGAGATATGGGAATGAGCTATCTAGGTACTCCGGAGAGAATCGCAGCATATGAAGAGATTTGGAGAAGAGAGGAAAGTGAACTTTGGTTGTGGTTAGAGGAAAGGGCGGGGATGGATAGATTACGAGAAGTGGGGAGAATGCCTATGGAGAGGTTGGATATAGAGGATAGGTTGAAGAGTGAAAGGATGGATGAGAGAGAGGTAGAAGATGCAATTAGGATTACGGAGGAAAAGTTATTGGTTTTGAAAGATGTGGTGGGCAAGAAGAGGGACAAGTCGAAGAGGGTACAAACTCAGGAGCAGGAGACTTCAGTTAGTGCGGCTTAGGGCTCTGGCCGATTGGTGAGCGATCAAGGATAAAGATGGACCGGGAGACAAATGGTGTATGCCAAATAGCGTGTTATACCATATCTACAGCGTAAAAGCTCTACTCAGCACAACACTCCACACAGATATCTCTGTTGTGTATTTTCTTTTTTGGGGTTCATTTTCATATGTTTGGGAGGCTGAGTCATGGTGGTTGTACATCATTGGTGTTTGGGCATATATGGAGAAGCACAAGGAGAGCATATGGAGAGGGGCATCAGAGGACTGGCATATCTGCTATAGCGTTTCTTTAATCTTTTGTGTCTTTGTGTTGCATTTTTGGGATGGGGAATACATACTGTGAAGATTTAGCGGGTTGTTGTTAGATATCATATCCTTTAGCGTTGTTGTTTTCTAGGGGGGAGAGGAGAGGAGGAAAGGGGAAAACAGAGAAGGCAGAGATCAGAAACGGAAATATATGGAAATACATGGACATATCAAATTTGGTGTCGAGATTGATTGGAATGTTTGGTTGTGCACTTTGATGTGATGTGATGTGATATGATTGTTTTTCATGTGGTTAGACTAGTCTGTGGGAGGACGGGTACCTGAATATGTCTCACACAGTGTGTGGAAGAGGAAGAAATTAATCTGGTAACCTGATGGGATCTAAGTTAGTTATCCGGGTTTGGACCTAGGAAGAGTTGTTGTGTTTATAGGTGGAGAGGAGGGAAGAGGGAAGAATAGGGTTTCTGGATCAGATAGGAAGGTAGTTCAGGATGTTGGATTGGGTTTGTGTCTAATTTTCTAGTGGTACGGAACATTATTCTATTGTTTTTATATTGTCTTGATGGGTACTTGAAGGTTGCCATAGAGTAGATGCGTATAGCGATATTGATATCATATATGGTAGTATAGCCTTCTCTTCAAACAGAGACAGGCTCTTCACAAGATATTGAATATCATATGTCAATGTCAATATCATATGTCAATATCAATATTGATTCCAAATCTACATCTACATCTACATCTACATCTACATCTACATCTACATCTACATCTACATCTACATCTACATCTGCATCGTACCCCAACACCCACTTTTTATCAGAGTGGGGACAGCGGAACCAATCCCTAAACCCCTTGAACCATGCAGCTCATGCTATGCTACAATGCCAGCACAGCACTAAAAGCTCCCGTCCCAAAACCAAGTTTCATGGGAGAGCTTTTACGTCGAGTAAAGAAAGCTTTTTCCTTTCTTTTTGCGACAGAATTCCATAATTCTTCCTCTAAAGTTCTTCAACACCATCATATATATATATTTCTTTTCCAACCTTCTTGAATCATACTTGGATTTTCATCGGGAATTGCCGATCTCATTCATTATCCGAAAAAAGGTCTAGTTTCAACATAGATCGACTACTTCTCTTCCGGACGTCAAGAGAGAATCTTTCTTGTCTTGCTTCTGAATGTCTTGGTTTGACAGGATGATGTTATGATTCAGAACTTATTACTTTGAAATATCAAATCGAGTCAAAGAGCTCTATGTCATGATTGATATCTAGACCCCTCAGATCAGATCCGACTATATCAATGATATTCGATATTCTAATTGATGATTGACTACATCAATTGAATCACACAGCAACAATATCACCATACACCGTTTCCTTCAGATTTGACTGATACACACATCACATCACATCACATTTCCAGTCCTTTCAACCAAACCAGTATTCCACCAAATCATCGAGTTGCGTTGCGTTGCGCATTGACGGATACCCACATCTTCTCCATACATGTGTACAAAGTACTCGATTCTTCACTACTCTCTCACCTACGGGAACGGTACTTCCTTTAAGCGCCTTCGAAACGAAATTTGCAATTGAGTCGATCATTGTGCGAGCATGATATCTTCAAGCCCATCGATACATTCTCTAGCTTCTCCTCTCTTCTCTCACCAATTTCCATAAATTCCTTCATTGTCCAGAAGTCATAATTCAATTTGCGCTTCAAGAGCTCTCATTCTCAAAATACCGAGGGAGAAAACATCCTTGCAATCAAGCTTATAATCTTGGAGATCTTTGTGCGAATACGTAATAAGCTGTCCAGCTTTCAAATTTCACTCTCGATATCAACATCGAACAAGTAAAAAGACCAATTCTTTGGATTTCAGAACAAGCCAAAGGATCTGGTTTCTTGTATTCATTCTTATTAGCTCTATTGTTTCGGCTTGGTTGTTGAAGTGCTTTGATTCAACTTGCCCAGCCTTCCTTTTTTTAACCTCTCTCGTTTAAAAATAGCCCACCATTCGTCCAACCTCTTAATATCTTATTCACACCGAAAAACCACCTTCTATCATCTTTCGACTCTTGAAATTCACTTTTCTGTCTTTCACTTTTGGTCGTCCCCTTCACATCCCGGGAGGTACTTTGTCTCCATCCCCATCTCGACCTTCTTTCCAAACGACAACCTCAACAACCAACAACTTACAACAAAAACAACATCATCAATAAATTTAGCATCAGTCCTCATACTTTCTCCTTCTATCCTCTAATCTTATTAGCTTCTCTTTATTCTTACACACAAGCAACGTTTCTCTACTTTATCCCATTTCGGGCATTCTATTGAGCAGCGTTCACCTTGTTTTCCTCTCACCCAAATTCAAGAAATCCAGCAGAGCTGACGCTCTCACCCATCCCCATATCTAACGACCGTCACGATACCCACGAACTTAACACGCCGAAACCCGAACAGCGCCAGCAGCGACGAACACTTCGAAGAACTCACATTGAAGCAGCTTCAGCTGGAATCTCTCCTTTACCTCGAATCAAATTCGCCCATCGACAATCAAGTGAAGGCGACTTCACTCATGACATCGCAGACGATCCCGATACTGAACCTCATCTATTAAGTCCCTCTCCGGAAGCGGACAAAAGTCCCGCCTATCCTCCACGTATCGATAAGCATACTGCGAGTGCCATTCTTTACACCCTTGAAGAAGCTTTACGCCAACCCAATCAATTCACTCCAGATTATATTGAAGAAAACGCTTCAATGTCAGATATGTTAGGAGGAGCCACGAGCTCAGCAAGCAATGGCGCTAGACCCGCAGCCTCTGGTTCGCCCCACATTCGTGGTCCAAGAGATATTATGAGAGATAGGCAAGCTCGCGAAGCCCGAAAAGCATCTGAAGCGTCGGAACAAAAAGCCCGAGCTGCCGAACAAAAAAGAAACGAGGAAGAATTAATGCGGCAAGCAGAGAGAAGAGCAGCTGCTGGCGCTGCAGCACAAAGACTCGAAGAGCAAGGGCAACCACGAATTTCGAGCAACTCCCAAAGAGTAGATCGAAGAGCTGCAGATCGAGCAACAAGTGGCGGGGAAAGTATCAGACCAGTCGATCAACCAATGCAAAGACGTGGAACAACATCAAGAACTCCTACAGGTCCTGAAATTGCACCTCTCAGATTACCAGTGGCGCAATCAAAACCCGCCGAGACTGGTCCAAGCCAACCAAATTTATCTACTGGAGCTGGTCCAGCTCAACCTCCGCCTTTGACCGTTCCAAGCCGCGATGGCCCAACTCGATCATCGTTCCCGCATGCATTCGAGCGCTGGGAGACTCTCTCTGCACATTGGGAGGGTCTCACAAGTTTCTGGCTTCGCAGACTCGAAGAAAATTCCTCGGAAATCAATCGCGATCCATTGTCGCAGCAGCTATCCCGACAAAATACTGATTTATCAGCTGCTGGCGCAAACCTTTTCCATGCTGTTGTCGAATTACAACGTTTACGAGCTTCGTCTGAGCGCAAATTTCAGAGATGGTTTTTTGAGACAAGAGAACAAGAGGAACGTGCGACAGAGAACTTGGCAGTTATGGCAAAACAATTGGAGGATGAGCGTAATTCCAGAGCTCAAGCTATTCAGGATGCCGTTGAGGCATCCAGACGCAAAGATCATTCTGATAAAGTAATATCTGAGTTAAAGAGAGAGTTGGAGATTGCTAGAAGTGAGGCTCGTAGAGCATGGGACGAACTTGGTCGTCGTGAGACGGAGGAACGTGAACGAACAATCTCTTTGCGAGAAGGTCAGCCAACTTTGTTGGGTGGAGTCCAGGTTGTTCCAATGATTCAAGGTGTACCAAGTCGTCATGGAAGCACAGCTGCTCGAGATCTTCCTCCAACAAGACAAGGAGGTCCTTCTGATTCTGGAAGTGGAAGTGGAAGTGCGCGTACAGGAGGCCGATTCGCAGATCCTGAGAGTCCAGCTGGATCGAACGAAGCTTACCAACAATATCAGCGTTCCCAACGTGCAGAACCAGCTGATCCATTCATTGACAATGTTCGTCAGCGTCGAGGAGCTGCTGCAATATCCGCACCATCTTCATCTCAAGCACCAGCCGTACAACCTGCCTCCCCAAGTACTTACTACCAACAACCTGAAGGTCGTCCAAGTACTCAAACCGGCAGGACCGAAGGACAGTATGATGGATCAAACAGTGATGAGGAATATGAGGTTGATGAGCAAGGAAGATACGTTCTTGACGCTGCTGGGAACAGAATTCCATACTCGAATGACGATTCTGATGACGACACGGCTGAGTATGAGCATAGTCCTCGTCAACACCGTCAAGGTCGTGCTCCAGTTACTGGACTTCCAATTCCAATGGCTGGCGTTGAGTACGGACAAGGTCCAACAAATAGCACAGCCGGCAACCCAACTTCTGCCCCCGCTGCCCCAGTCGATTACACAGGATCAGGATATGGTGCCGGTGGCTCAGGTGCAGGCTGGGAGTCTTTTCCTCGTCATCATCATCCAACTCGTCTCAGTGATGTTTTGGAAGAAGATGAGAGAAGCCGTACCAGTGCTAGCCAAGTCAGCCGACGCGAATAGACGATGTCTAATGATCATATCATTATGATTTTTCAGTGGGTCTCCACCGAAAATCTGTCATCACATCATCGTTGGTTTGGTTTGCTGGATTTTTTCTTTTTTGATTTCATCTACACGAGATGAATCGGTTCATTGAGATAATAAAATCCCTAGAGAGGGTACTCCATAGGCGTACTTACTTTGTGGGAATGGCGTCCTATTTTTTGCTTTATTTCTGTTCACTTTCCTATTTAATAGAATATCGCAGGAAAGAACAGAATGGATTAGTTCCCTGGGAAATGCATATGCATGGAACTGGCGTTGCAAAGGAGTTTTGGTACATTAATTTGAGCGAAGAAGGAGCATATTCGAATCGATGCATCAAGCAAGAGAAATGGAGGGCCCTTTTAATGTACCTCTGTAAGATAGAGGAAGAAACTGCATATAGTATTTACTAGAAGTTACAAGAGCAGTAGAGATAGTTAATAATGAAAGAAAACTTAATAATTTGACTAAAATCTGTTGAAATGTGATCTGATGCTTGTAGCGAGGGGGTTGCTCTGAGGAATTCAGATGAAACTAGATGACGCTGCTTTGACTAAAATAATTTATCTTGGTGAAAGACGGAACCAGACTAAAGCGGCGTCTCAAAGGTGGGCTAATTGATCTGAAGCTCCAAATTTCAAGCAAGCATCATCAGTTCATAATCGCTTCCCCTCTCCCTGAAGCTTTCTACATTGTAACTACAGCAATCATGTCAAACGCTATATTACCCACGAGTCGCAACATGCTCTCTACGATCTCGAGGACGGGTGCGAAGAATGCGAAAACTTTCGGGCTTCAATGTCAACGATTATCAACGATTTGCGCTTCGAGACTTCCGAGGGGTGTACAGAATAAAGCTTGTTTGAGTGGAGTGAAGGGATTCAATGGGTCTGCGAGTGTGGGGGTGAAGAGTATGGGATTGGGATCGGGTGAGGGGAGTGCGGGGAGGAGGGGGTATAAGACGGTGCAGGAACAGAGGTCGAGATATAAGTCTGGGGTAGGGAGTTTGTTTCTTTTTTTCTGGATGGGATTCTAGAGAGGGTATGGGTGGGGGCAGGAGATTGCTTCTGCCTAGGAAGAATGATGCGTTTAATCATTTACATTTGGGGTGTGTTATTGAAGAAGAATAATCGCTAACGTGTTGTATCTGGAACAGCCTTTTTCGTGGACAGCAGGAGTCCTCTTTCTTGGAGCAGGCGCGGGGCTAATCTTCTATTTCCGATATGAAAAAGCGAGGATGGAGAGGAAGAGGATAGCGGAAGCTGCAAAAGGTGTAGGGAGACCAAAGGTTGGCGGACCGTTTGAGTTGCTCGATCATAAGGGGGGCAAATTCAGCAGTGAGGATATGAAGGGAAAATATAGCTTGGTAGGTTTTATTTTTCTACTGCGCAAATGGAAGCACGCGGATGAAGTACGGGACAGAGGGAGAACAATGCTAATATGATAATTTAAATAGGTTTACTTCGGCTTTACCCACTGTCCAGATATCTGCCCCGAAGAACTCGACAAAATGGCTCAAATGATCGATCTTATCAACAATTCTCCCACGCGCACCTCCTCTACCCCCGCTCTCCTCCCTATCTTCATCACCTGCGACCCCGCACGTGATACTCCCGCGGTGCTCGCTACCTATCTTGCGGAATTCCATCCTAGCATTATTGGGCTCACGGGCACGTGGGAACAGATCAAGGATATTTGTAAGAAATATCGGGTTTACTTTTCGACGCCCGAGGGCGTGCAGAAGGGCCAGGATTATTTGGTCGATCATAGTATTTATTTTTACTTGATGGATCCAGAGGGCGATTTTGTAGAGGCGATTGGGAGACAGCATAGTCCGGAGCAGGCGGCGAGGATTATTCAGGAGCATGTGGGGGATTGGAAGAGGTGAGGTGGAGTGAGGTCTGGTAATTGGTTGTATGTATGTAGGAATGATGGGGAGAATTGTGTTACTATTAGATGGTTGGACTTTAGAGGCCGTGTATATGAATATTTACCCATAAGTGTAGGAATAATGAAAAGTCGCACGCAGCTCTATATATGTATCTGTATGATATGATATGATATGATATGATACCTCTACTGGAAGGTAAGAGGTAACGGTCTTTATCTTATCCTGAGCATTTTCATGGCAAGTTTGCTACGATATATTCGGATTATCTGGGGTGTTTAGTTTGGTATTTGTGTTCGTTGAGTTGTATTGCAATGAGTGGGTTATTCTTTTGATGGGTAGAAATTGAATAGAATAGAGGGAAGATGAGAAGAAAAGAGATAATGGGGTTTGGTTGGTTGGTAGCTTCATATCTTTCGAGGTTGATACTGCGGTTTTATCTTAGAGGGAGGGGTAGTGGGGGAATGAGGAGGTTAGTAGGGTTGGTTTTTGTTTTGTCTTTTAGTAGTCTGTGCTGCTTTTTGGGTACTGAGGTGGGTAGAGAGGTGATTTTGGGTAGTTTTTGGTGAAGGGGTGTTGGGGGTGTTTGGGTCAGGAGCGGCTTGGGATATGGAATATGGAATGGATCTATGTTGTTGGGGGGGGGTTGCGAGTTCAGTGTGTGTGATGTGGAGCTGACGATGCTGAATGATGGTGAAGAGTGGATGTATTTGTGATTTCAGTTTGATGGGGGTGGAATGGATGGAGGTGAGGTTTGGCGAGGGGCTTCGAGATAAAAGAGAGAGGGAGGTTGAGATAGGGACGGGGAGAGATAGGGAGAGTGAAAGATACCGATCGAGTCGGGAGGATACGGGGTGTGTAAGAATAAGAAAGATACCGATCGAGTCGGGAGGATACGGGGTGTGTAAGAATAAGAAAGGGGTCAGAAAGATAACGAGAAGCGATGAACGAGGGGAACTTTAGCTTTGAGGGGATATGATGCATAGTAGTATGGTATGGATAGTTTGTTTTGAGCTTTTGGTATGTACTATTAGTGATCCTGTACATAGATTATGTGCTCTGTCAGCTTTGAATCAGTTGTTGGATAGATGGTAAGTATCATCAGCTAATCTTTCACTTACGCTGTTCGTATCGCTTCGCTCCTTCGAAATTTGTGACGATTAGATTAAGAGTGTGTTCGGATTCGAAATAGTAAGATTTGTAATAGCTAAGCAGTGGGAAAGTTTCCAACAGTTGGCTTTGGGGGCTTGGGTTTCCCATACCAACATGGTTCAACATTTACAATCACATATTCTCGAGGATAGGGCAGTGTATATATAAATCTCCGCTCATGTGATACTAGTAACCTTTGCATATCTTTCCGAGACTGGGGGTAATTATGTTTTTGCGTTACTTATCTCACTTGGTACTCTTGGAAGAAGGAAATCTCACCGCTTTAGCCTGGGAGAAGGAAAGCCGGCCATAAAGTGGTAAGCTTTCTAGTCTGTTTGTGTCCATGGAATCAATCAACCACAATATAGTAATATGATATAACATTAGGGACGATTGAAAGTTACATGCCTTCTCCTGAGATATTGACTCAAGTTAAGAAATCGCTATTTTACAAACTGACTCAGCCACGCAGTCCCTTCTGCGGCTATCCGACTTGAAATTTCGGAGCAGGGCAGGACAGCGAGGTGAATTCCGCGACCATTGCATGGGAGTCTTTCTGCCAGCGGCGATGTAGCTATGTCGCAACCCGAATGTGAGGAGCCGAATTGTAGCTGGATAGTATGTTTTAGTCTTTTGTTTGCTGTGTTTCAAGGCGGCAATGCAAAGATGATTTTTAGTTGTTCAATGCTTTTTTTCTTCATGTTTTTGACATTCTTGTTATGGAGTATGAGAGCTGAAACGTCGAGCTGGCTGTGTCATCTCGTGATCGAATTCAAGAGCACTTTTGCCATTTCTTTCTGACATTCAGATAACTTTGACCTGAGCTAGTTGAGGAACATCATTCACTGCTATATCATGATATGTTTGGGACAGTGAGTTAGCAGTGTGCTTGCTGAATTGCACTATTTCTTTCATTCTCATGTCTATATAACTTGGTGTCTCGATACATGTGCCTTACCTACACCCTCACCATAATAACCATCAAATTTCAAAATGGCCTCCTCTATTTATTAGACTTTGGTATTTCTTCTTCTGATCACGCTCACGCTCGCTCAAGTTCGCATTCCTATCACGAGGAAATTTCATACTTCACATCCTGCTCTCAGCCGCCGTCTCTCTACCCGTGACTCGGTTTCCGTAAGGCTTATAAATAATATCACACAATCATGCTATATGATATCTGTCAAAGTTGGAACTCCACCTCAGGATATTGATCTTATTGTCGATACAGGTAGTAGCGATACTTGGATGATCGCCAGCAGCGCACCTACGTGTACTGGCATTGGACTGGCCGATTCAGACAAAACAGATTGCAACACACCCTGTATGTATTTCCCTTGCAGCATGAGTCGTCCGCAATTTCACAAGGTAACGCCCTTGTAGACGACCAAAATGATACTTCAAAACTAGGCAAAGGGATAAAAAACATATACTGATACAAAGTAGACAACCCGGATGCTCCTTCATCTATTAACATGAACGTCACGACCTATGAACTCAACATGAGATACGTAGATGAAACATTAGCCAATGGGTCCTACATAACTGACAATATTCTTCTTGTAGATGACGTTGTCAAATCTCTTCAAATGGGTCTTGCCTACAAGACAGATATACAGAGTGGAATACTTGGGATTGGCTATTCTGCCAATGTAGGTACCGACAGATATTACCCAGGTATAATGTATCAAATGCTCTCCCAAAATCTCATCAGTACCAAGGCTTACAGTCTTTATCTCGACTCTTATACTTCCCCTACTGGTTCCATTCTGTTTGGCGCAATCGATACCTCTAAATTCACAGGAGAGTTAGTGAAGTTAGATACGGTACCCGGTCTCAATGAAGATGGTTCGCTCAATCACCAACCACTTGACGTTGAGCTTGCTGGGGTAGGAGTTACAGATCAAGGGAACACCACGAATTTGAGGAACTCCCGTGAAACTATGACCCTGGATTCCGGATCGAGTCTTATTTCCTTACCACCAGCGTTAGCAAGTGCTGTCTATACCTACTTCGACGCTTACGATGATACAAATTCCTCTGGAATTATATTCATTCCCTGTCCACTCAATTCTTCAAGTTCTCCGACAATTAACTTTCTCATCTCATCCTACTCATCTTCCACTGTCACTATTACAATTAAGGTTCCTCTTTCGGAACTTGTCTTCCCGCTTGCACAAATGGGCTATGTGCCTGATCCAGACCAAGCACCAGTGGATTTACCATTCAGTGGTGAAGCATGTGCTCTTGGGATTGAATCTACAAATGACGGCTATTATCTTTTTGGAGATACGTTCTTGAGAAGTGCATATGTGGTACATGATTTGCAGAACAATCAAGTTGGACTTGCGCAGGCAAATATCAACAGTGGTGGTGCAGACTCAGATTCCAGCGATGGGGATGGGAACGAGTATATTGTGGAGCTGAAAGCAGGTGAAGGGATCCCAGTTTTAACTGGTGCTATTCTAAGTTCGACCTCGGTAACGCCTAGCCCTACCCATGGTGGAAGCAAGAGCTCAGGTACTCCTACTATTGCAGCGAAAGCTACACCAACTGGAAAGAGTAGTGGGCATTCTCAAATCCGAGAGACGTAGATCTCAGAGTCCTTGGGTTCGTTGTGCTGGGAGGATTAATATTTAATAGTGGAGTTTTCGCAAGATAAGTACACAGCTTACGATAATGTCAATATAGAGAATAGGCGAGCTGTTGGAAGCTGCAACTGAGGAGTAATTAGTAGATAGACTAGATATGGTGAGGATGTCATCTTTTAGTTTAGAAGTACAGATGTCTGCTCATCCAAGAATTAATCTAAATATAATGACCGTCATTACCTATTCATAGATACAAGAGTCAGAATTATCCCACCTTTGCGCTACTTTATACTATCAAATTTCACTCAGGAAGTTTCGTGCTAATATGACACAAACACCACAGAAATTTTCGCATGCCCCTCACCATACCCCTCCAATTCCGATTACCTGCATTATGCACACCCCGCTTTCTGTGCATAATAGCTCTCTATTCCTCGCTTCCCATAGGATTGAATAGACAAGGTTAATATTTCTGCAACCGAGCCCAATGTTCATAAGTAGTGGTGGCAAATACTCCTCGGTTGCATGTATGATTGTTGATGATGATGTCAAGGACTTTCTTACATAGAATGAATGGTACAACTATATACTATGAGAGCAGGAAAATGATTACAAAATTGCAAATAATCTTTTTGCCGTTAAATTTACTATAATATTTAGTACCTTTCTTCCTTGGTGTCTTTTTTCACAGTTTCGCTTACGGCTCGAATTCAAGCATCGGAAAACGTCACGAAAACGCAGAAAGATACCCAACTGAGAATATCATCATGAATTCTCTTCAAACTCCCAAGGTTGCACTTATTACAGGGACAAATGGAATCTCAGGATCCGCCTTGTTGAGGCAACTTTCTAAGAACCCAGTTTGGTAAGTATCCAATCAGGAGGTATCTTTCAACCTCGAAACAAACACAATACCTTCATTATCACCTTCTCTCTATTCCGGCATCGGTCATCCAACTAAATTTTTCCCTTGATACCAGGACCCGTATCATTGCCCTTTCACGCTCGCCACCCTCCAATCTTCCTTCCGACCCCCGTGTCGAATTCCATTCTCTCGATCTCACAGCTACTGCTGGTGAAATTGCCGAGGCTTTGAGTGCTAAAGAATTTACAAATGTTACGCATTTCTTTCACTACGCCTACATTCATACCGACTATGACCATCCTAATCACCTAGAAGAGATGACCAAAAATAATGTACCTCTCTTCACAAATACTCTCACTGCTATCGATCTCACTTCTCGTGATAGTTGTAAGCATAATCCCCGTTTAACTTGGCTATCCCGTCCAAAAGTTGGATTCACTCGAGATCTTTACACTGTTTCCATGTCATCTGATGCCTCTTTCACACCAATCCTGGCACTCAGAGGCTGATTTTCCTATTATAGTGCAACGTGTGATTCTCCAAACCGGAGGAAAGAACTATGGTTTACTTACCTTCCCACCCGCCTCAGAGCCCCTAACCGAAGATGCTCACCGGGTGACCGATCCTCGTTCCCGTAAGCTTCAACACCTCATCTCTATCTTTCTCGACTTCAAGCTCGCATTTCTTCCGAATAAACTTGCATCCCATTGGCTCCATATTCATTTCAACTCTCGATATCCAAAACTTCTCTAATTAGTTACTAACTTCTCATCATCATAGTCCCCAACTTTTACTACCACCAAGAGGATTTTCTCTGGTCACTCTCTGTAAAACGTTCTTGGAGTTGGAACATCACAATGCCGTTCTGGATATCAGGGTATGTAGGAAAATCCGGAAACAGCTGGGTTACATCCGCAGCCATTTACTTTAGTCTCTGTCAAGCTCTCAACAAACCCGCCATTTTCCCCGGTGGAGAAGATGAGTACTATGGGAAATGGAACAAGGGACAGCACTTCAGTACGAGTTGGGTGATTGCGGAATTTACAGAATGGTTAGCGTTAAATGAAGAGCCGACAGTGAAGAATCAGAAATTCAATATTGTGGATGATACGGTTACTACGTTTCGAGATGTTTGGGAGGGGATTGGAAGATATTTTGGGGTTGAGACGAAGGTGGAACGGAAATATGATTTGATGAGTGAAGTGAAAGAGATGGAGAAAGAATGGCCGAAAATTGCAAAACAGTATGGAGTAAGAGATAATGCGTTGAGGATCGTTACATGGGATGCGTTTGTTCATGCGATGGACATGGGGGAGTGGGGAAGTGTGGTTAATATGAATAAAGCAAGTAAGGCGGGGTGGACGAAGAAGGTTGATACTATTAAAGAGATGGAGAAGATATTTGGGGAGATGAAAAACGATGGATGGATTCCGAATGTCTGAGGAGAAATTCGGCCAAGAGATTCGTCAACGTCTAGAGATAAACCCCGTACATTATTTTTTGTTCTTAACTCAAATATTCAATGCGAAAATTCATGATTTGTCGCTTCCTTAAAATGAAGAATTTGCACATACTTTAAAAGTTGAGATAACGTCCTGAGACGCATTATGCCAACTTTGATATTAGCAATGTCGATTTTCAGTAAATATATTAAAAACCCCAAAGAGTTTGGATAACACTATATAGATTGACGAGTGGTAGACTACCAGTCAAACTATAATGGATTTTTATTCATATATGTCTTGTTGATAATTTTTTCGAGTTCAATGCTTACTAAAGCTGGAATGTTTTACATTGCCCCTGTTTCTGATGCTTCTCCTGTTGAAAATTCCATTGGGTATTGTTTTCCTTGGTACAATCATTTAGAACATTTGATACATGTATTCAGACGCTTTACATATACTAGTTCTTCAAGATTGTTGTATTCCAAATCTAAGTGATATTCGCGGCTCAAACGCCCCCGCTGATTTTTATGGGTAAAGTCTTCATCTATGGTTTGAGAATGGTATTTCTTTCGACCATAAAGATTCGCAACCAGGGTGTAAGTTGCCCATCTTTTTTGTTTCCCGGCGTTTCTTCACTTAAAGAAAAATTGCACCGAGATACATTGAGTTAATGGTCCCGAAATTGTCTCCCAGAACTTGGATTTGATACAGGCTGATGCTTGCCTTTTGAGCTTCAATATTCTCAGGGACCATTATTGGTGAACTTGATTCAGAAACTTAACGTATTATGACTCAAAGCGGCAGTAGCAATAACATTGACCGATTAGAACCAGCGCACTCATTTGCAAGCTAAAATCGAAAGACGTCCCCCCAAAAAGCAAAGATTGATTGCATACGTATATGAGCGAATGATGCATTGCGGGAACCCGCATTCATGACCCAGCGGTCCGCCGCAACCAGCTCATACTGGATAAAATCCTGTAGTAAAAGCGCTAGCTTCACAAAAAAACATCTAAAAGAACCAATTAATAACGATGATTTCCTTGTTCTCGTCATCGAATTCTCAAAAACAATAAGCTAAATTGAAAATCGCCCTAGTATTGTCGCGGCACTGATCGTTACAAATATTGATCTTGCTATTCGAAAATATTGCCACCCCTAGCGATCGAAAGGAATTAGTGGTGACCATTCCGCTAGATAGACAAGCTATTGATTAATCCTGTAGACCTACGTAGCAGAATGCATCCACGTCGTCTTCCGAATGTCGAAGTTCTGTTAATCAATGTGACAAAAATCCATTTGAGTATGTAGGGAAGCAAGAGTGCTCCACTAATGAGAGAACCATTGAAGATCTTGGTTCCACACCACCTTCAATTGGGACGAAAAAGACATTTAGGAAGAAAGACCGATTGAAGACTTCTTAGAAGTTTTATGTATAATGTCAAGTGCTGAAAAGTACATCAAGTGCATGAGCACGAGCCCTAACCTAGTTTCATCTGCCACGTGATTTGAGAGAAAGCGATGTATGTAGGCTCAGGTATGGGAGTGGCGATGAATCTCATTAGCTTCTTGTTGGTTGGCTCAACGCTTGTCAATTTGCAACAGGTACTTGAAGACAGGTATCTAGCATATATACGATACATGGTTAGGAACATAAGGGCATATGCAAGATGAAGACAAAATGCTCCGCACGGCAGCACGTACCCGTTCATGAGAACTCACAGCATTTTTCTTTTTTTGGCCGTTTGCTATGTTCCATATATATTGACCAACGCCTCTAGACTGTCTATTCACCTGCCGATTAGCAACCTCACCGCCGTTTCATTGGTACAAAAAACACTCGCGAAAGCTTCAGCATCACATAGTGAATAATTGGTGGCCGAGCAAGAGATCCTAATGGACTTCCCAGCCCAGACTCCATGGCGTTGATGTACCTATAGCATGCGTAAGTATACCTGCAAGTATGAAAGCACCTTCTGAGTTGTATACTTTGTATGTATATTTTCCGAGTTCTTATGGCTGTCCATTTTTTGACTGAAATTATCATCTAGGTAGGGTCAATATAGCAAGTCCTTGCATAACTTTTCCCGCAATGCAATGCTCCAAGAGATGTTCTAACGAGAATCTAACATTAATGGATGGCATTAGCGGAACACCAAAACTTTCGAACCGTACTCCGTACAAGCAGGCAGCTTGCGTTTCTCCACTATCATGTCTCGTTAGCTCCTTGTCGTCTGCGTCAATACTTACAATCAAAGTGGATTCAAAAGATATGAACGATATCTTGGACAGTTGCTTGTTCTCACCAACATAGTTTAGACGTCTGGACATTTGGACATTACATTACCTAGGTAAGTTCGATGGGGTAAATATCTATAAGGTTAGCCTATTATGCACGCCATTAGATCCGGATTTCGGTGGAGTCCCTTTTTGTGGGGGCTGGTGAATACATATCACGATACCAACAAAACTACCAACGAAATAGGTATGTATCTGTTCTAGAACCGATCAATCAATTCGCGGATTACTTACTGTTCAACGTTGATTTAGTCCTGCTTAATTCAGTGCTGGGAACATTTCTCAAAGTAATGAATTATTACTGCAAGTGCAGATATAATCAATCAATCCATCTCGGATATGATAAATTTACATGTATACTACCTGTGTGTATTCCTCTTCCGAGTCTCGTTCGGAACGTTTGGTCTTCGGGAAAAGTACCCCAGGAAGCTCGGCTGTAAAGACATTCTGCATGCCAGCATGGCTGGCTCCAAGACTAGCTAGCCATCCCTAGACGGAAATCACACCTTCCTAGTTCTAGGCGATGACACCGTCATCCAATGATAGAAAAGTGGCCTTGCAAATTATCATTTTATCCATTGTCATATGCATTTCACAAGTGGGAACCGTTTTTATGGCGATAAATTTGTGAGCTGAAGAGCGAGTGGAGAATTAGCAAATAAACTACATAGCGGCTGCATGTTTTTGGAGAGAAGCTTCACATGTCTATTTCTCAAAGCTTACGACTGTACAGATGTGTGTCTCGTGCAATTTCAACCAGTTATGTTCTTGAATTTACCATCGGACAATTGTCCAACTGCGGAAATGAAGAACAAGATCAAATTGAGATTTCGGTCACCGGAACATTATGCCGGGGGGGTAGACGTTTATCATGCTGCCGCATCTGCGCTACGAACTCAATTATGCAGACTATTCTCACGTTGCACTCAAATTATCTGGACCAGTTATATACTTCATATCTTCTCTACTTCTATACCTTTCCGCAGTTTCCTTTCCTGCAGTTGTCCGGAATTCTCGTCAGAAATCCTTGCTGCATACATATTATGTTTATGCCCCACCCTGGAGCCACACCATAGAATTTGAGCAACTAACAAATACTCGCACACTGCACCTGCACAATGGACTCTATTCCTAGTCTTTTAAATAAAGTTCATGGCATGTCACCGAATATCGTTTCTCATTTCGATCATTATTTCACCACTTGATGAACGATTCTATCAAAAACAACGACAATGGGTAAAAGGGACGACATATGTTCCTTTCTTGGATATGAAAAAGATAACCCTACGAAAGATCGTCGGAATCTGTTAAAATCTACTTCTGCGTTTTTGGCCGATTACGAAGCTCGTGGGAATAAGGTTTATGGTAGAAAAGCCGAGTCTATTGGAAGTCGACTGTGTGCTGTGAATTTTCTTGAAGAAGAAGGTAGAGGGGAAAGGTTTTGGCCGCCAACATCAGATGGAAGCCTGGTTTACGAACAAGCTCGTGATAAAGAAATGTGAGAGAAGATTTGTTCTGCTTCTTATATGCCGCTATATTCTGAGAATTTTGGTTTCTAGTATTATCGATCATGTAGCCGACCTGTTTCTCATCCACGCAAGATCCAACTATAGCAAATTGGTATGTACTACTCTTGTCTAATTTTGTTTTATGAGATATGGCACATCTGGTGGATGGTCTCGCTTCATTTCTGATGATTTGCGAGCATGTTAATTTCCCGTGTGGGAGCTAACGCCACAATCATGCAGCATGCGAAACGGAGGAGCCAAAAACACAATGCTACCTCCCCACCATCAAATGTTAACAATGAACATATTTGGAACAAACCCTCGGCTTTGAGTACACCTGAAGTATTTCCTTCTGTAACACTTTAACCTTCGATTCCAGATACTAATTGTGCGTACAGGAAACGTATTTGGAAGACGAAGAGCCACAATTCACTTATAGTTCGTCTTTAATGACCATCAAGCCAGAATTATGCCTTACACCATGGTTAGATCCGCCAAAAAGATTTGACCGTAACGTGGCTATGCCGTGGGCAGAGCGTATTGACCCCAAAAATCTTCCAGATCCACCGGTTCGATTGGGAAAGGATTGGTTGTCACAGGTTGTTCTCTCAAATACCAAATTTTCATGGAAGCTAACTTGAGCTTAGAAGAGTGTACAATGGCCCAGTGCAGTTGATAAGGAAATTCAGTACTTTATGCATAGATGGTTATTTTATTACACAAATGATTTAGAGAATGGCACAGATGATGGAATTCAAAGTCTCGTGAGTCTCTTGAAGAAGAAAGAGGGTACAAGTGCGGAGCTCGACGGCACACAACTTCGAGAATTCAGAAGGCGAATTATCGATAGAGTGAGACATTGGACAGAGACATTCATCAATCACCAGTTTGTCGAATTACAAGCCGACGGTGTTCCTCAGATGACCGCAAGATTTCGCGCAATATGGACAACCCTAAAGTATGATACACCTACTCCCCGCGTCAGTAATCGAAGACGGAGTGTTGAACAAGAAACGCCGCCAGAGACCCATCGCAAGCGACGAAAACTTTCAAAGAAATCTGAAGACAATGCGCTGGATAGTAGTAGATCAAAGAGAAAACCTTGGACCGAGAATGCATGGAGACGCAAGACAATTCCACCTCCCGCTGACATGACTTTCCCGAATCTGATATCGAGAAAAAGCTCTAATATCGATCCCGTGACCGTGATGGTGATACCTCGGGCCAGTATCAACGAAGAAGACAGTGATGAAGAGAGGTTTCAAAAGTGTGAAGTACATGAAGGGTCTGAGGTATGATTTACATCATAGCAAATTTCGTTTCAATTTTCATTACCATCTCTGATCATGTCTAGCATACGATACGAAATTCAAAGATTTCCGTCGAGATACCTTCACCTTACAAAGTTATATCTAACAAAGCTGATGTATTCATCAAGATGGAAGAGGAATCTACTATAGAGGTGTCACAGCTAGGGACGACAGTCATCGAAGTATCGGACGATGAGCGATCCAGCGAAGCAACAAAAGTAGTAGTGCCTACTCAAGGCGCAGTCATCAAATTCCCATCACCACATCCAGATAATACAATGGCATTTGAGACAACGCCTCCACATGTGCAGGACAGCATGAAAGGGCCCGAAGCCAAATCAATTCTTTCACATCAATCAAGCAATACGTCAGAAGGTCGAAATCTCTCACCCCAGTCTGAAATGCTAGATGCCATTGTCATGCCAAGCCAATCATCGAAAACAATCGCCGATGGTCCTCCAATTGACAAAGCGGTCGATGCTCAAGCAGAAGATATTGACTCTCGTCAATTATTAACCCAGGTCGAGAATTCGAGTCAATTTCTACAGACTACAAATGCACCTTCATCTCCAAAAGTCAAAGGAGATCTAAAACTTGGTATCGAAGTGAGCACTCAGCCGATCGACCTTGACGAGAAAGACTTTACAAAAGCGTCGACCCCAAAGCAATTAAAAGATTCAGTTGATGCACCTCGAAGAGCCGTCGTAACGAACAATCAAATTTTAATTGAGAATGAGGATCACAATGTCTCTATTTCTATGACCCCATCAGAGATTCAACCATCAGAATATCCAAGAAAATATGGCCCTTTCAACGACATCAAGATTTTGAACCAGCTTTTCTCGTCCAATGGCACCCGAACCATAGATACCCACCGACAGCGTGGTACTTCTAGCATTTCACCACCATCAAGCGCTGATGCGAATACACATGAAATGGACAAGACTTCCTTTCCGACAAACGCAACCCCGAAGCATGTGTTGCCACGAGCCTCGTCATCGATCGAACTTGCTCCAAAAGAAGGTCCTGAGAAACTCTCGGACCAGGGCGAATCACGCACAGCTAACGAAGCATCCATGGAGGGGTTGAATACTTTGTCGCAAAGTCCAAAGACTGCCAAGCCTCAACCTGGTCATTCTATTCATATTTCCTTGTTAGATGTTCTAGAAAGAAGCCAGAAATCTTTCGAGAAGAATGATTCTAGTTTGACACGAACCCCCTTGCCGTCAGGTCCATTGACGTCTGAGACCGGTCAGGAAACATCAACTCTATTGCCTACTGTCGGGCAAGCTACAACGACCGTATCTGAATACCCCAAACCAGATGTATCATCTCAAATACCACCTCAGAATCCTGTCCATGAAACTCAAGCAGCCTTCCGTGATTTATTGGTTTCCGGTTTCCAACCTATAAATCGACCGATATCTAGTCTTGCTACGCAATCTCCTCCTGCTCCCATATCTCATAGTCCCCCGGGTGTATATAAATCATCGATTGCACCACAAGAATCTCGAGATCAACAACACAACCAGCAGATAAATGAGACGTCAAAACAGAATGAAGCCATGTTCTCACAGAATATTGCACGGGAACTTGGCAGATTATCAGAGCCCTCCTGGACCAAGAACGTCCATCTCAATTCATATCCGGTGAACTCTCAGAATGGCGTCTATCCCATGGCCTTTGTCAGTAAACCAACAGTATCAAAAAACGACATGTGGATGCAAGAGACCTCCCGAAAAAGGCAGTTGGAGCGAACGGATACCAAGCCTCGAAGAACAAAGTCAAGAAAGAAGTCAACGCCATGCGAAAAACCGGCTACGGAGTCTAGTACTGTTCAATATCCACTGGCTTCATCAGCTCCCGCGACCCAAAACGTAACACCTTCTGCGATGCAAACACAACCTCCGCGACAGCATGAATATGACCAAGAGCGCTCTCCCAAGCCACCGCATCCAGAACTCATCAGTCATCTGAGAATTATGGACGAAAAGATGGGCACGAATTCCGGAGCATCTTATCAGCACCATATCAAGACAATGAACTCTCCGGCAATCTCAAATCAGCAGCCGAATAACCATGGTCGGAATCTAGATCAAAATATGACGACCAATTACGATGCCAGGCAAGAACAAAATATCTTGAACCCCCTCATCTTGCAAGAACAGATGCATTCAAAGCGAAAGCGATCGTCAGAGGATTGGGGTAATACAAAGAGTCCTGTGGGTAAGCATCATGCGACTTCTCTTGGGTCTCCAGCACAGTCCCAGCGAACTTCCAGCATGTCGCAAAAACGACCGTCAATCCCCGAAAATATACAAATCTCTCGCATGGAGCAAGAGAGGTTTCAGCACGGTATGCAACAAAATAGAAGATTGCCCAATGCTGGGGAAAATAAACTTGATTCTCAGAATGGCAAGCAGGAAATTTCGAACCTTCCTAAGCTTGACATACAGATCAAAATCAACCCTGGGGCGATTACAGCACGGAATCAAGTGCATTTTAAGGAGAACGTTCAAAGCAGAGCTGACATTGAAACCCGTAATCAGCTGCCCGACTCTGCAAATATGGGTCAGTCCGAATCAGTGCGTTTGCGCGAGACGGAAACGAGGCATGGGGCTCCTATTGATAGTGGAATGGGGCGTAAAATTTCCAAAAGCCCTTCACTGTCAAGTCCTAAGACATCACAATATCTCAAGGACCTACCGGGGATGCAAGATAGAGTTTATAGTAATGTCCAACAGTCAACCCCAGCACCAATTAATCAGCATCTCAACCAACAGTCACAAGAGCCGAAGACTCACAGCCAAATTCAAACCAACCCTTCCTCTCCAGAACTGTATCGATCACAGGACCCATGGTGGAACTCGTTAGCTACTGACTATAACATCTCCACAATTCCCAAACAGCCATCAAGATATGTCCCGCAAACTAATACTAATATGTTACACAACCGCACGATGAGCAACACCACTCCAGTCTCAAAGGTACCAAGTGCGTCACAGGTTCAAATAGGAAGTCAAGAGTCTCTACCTGACACGAGACAAGTTGCACTCCAAGCAACAGAACGCCCGCATTCCACAGGAAGTCAGGCCTCCAAAGTTTTTCACCAAATACCAGAGAGCCAGCGCGCGAAGTACCCTTCAACAAAGCCATCTAATACAGAACATTCACCGCCGCAAAGTTACTCTGTTAATGAACATGCGACACAGTCGTCACAAACTCAACAATTTTACCCATCTGGTCAAAGTGCGCAATCGCAATTTGGTGTTCGACCCACACCTTCTCAAAATGAATTCTCAAAGCAAGCTCCGAGTAAGTCGTCGAACGAAAGCACACCATCACCAACCAATCAGTCTCATCAGCCTGTAACTCAACCTTTGAATCGTCCTCTCACATCTTCGAAAAGCCAATACAATAACAACGCGACCAGTCAGCCCCCCAATACACAAACTTCTAACTTTCATCGTCAACTTCCCAACCAACATACTGTTCAACCCACTATCATTCAAAGTCCAGTGGCACAAAATCAGTTTGTCAATCGCCCCCCTACGCAATTCTCCCCTGTACAGGCGTCGTTTTCCCGGAACCAATATACTGGCCCGTCTCAAACACAACAAGCTTCTACAGCTCCGGGTTCTTATAATACAGAGTATACTGGTCAACAGAGAGTAATTTCACAACACCAGTATCCAAAACGGCCACAGCAACCGCAACAACCAGCTGAGCCACAAAATACTACGACGCACCCACAGAAGAAAATTTCCAATGAGCGGAATCCTCATGATCATACAAAAAGTAGATTGAATGGCGCGAGTCCTCGAACTATAATAGATTTAGTTAGTGCATCTCCAATGCAGTCCCCAACAATTCAGATCCCTGCATCTCAGCCGTCATTAGCAACTACGATGTCTGCTATACTAAACCCTAAGCTTCCGCCAACGCCGCCAACACCAGCTATCGTTCCTGCTACTGGGTCAAATTCCATGTCAAAGTATCCATCTAGTACCCAATCTATGTCTGGAAACCCTATGCGACAACAAGCATCGGCCATTGTGCCCACTCCCAAGATTAATAACACGTCTCATCATTATCATCCAGCGACATATCCTCCACAACAGCAAACACCTGTTTTAAACTCTACTCCTAAAATCGACACCACCTCTCGATACTCGCACCCCACTCAATCTCTAGCTACGCCACAGCAAACACCGACAACACCTCAAGCGGCAGGGCCGAAACTCGACTTCTATCTCCAACGCTCCAGTTCCGTAATTGACACTAGTATATCTTTCTCTTATCAATACATGGAATCACTCTCCTTACCGAATTTGTTCGCCTTTTTCTCTCAACGCTCCGGTATACCTCTAGAGAGATTAGACGATCTTACCTTTCGATGCATGTTTGGAGAGTATCAACAATTCGTGATTGGAAAGAATATGGGAGACGGAGAATGGAAGCGAGCGCGAAAGAGAATATGGAGGAATTGGGACAGAGATGTTAAATCTGCGAAACAAAATGGAGATGATGAAGATGAGGAATTTTGGGAGGTTAACATTTTGATTGGGAGGTGTGCATAGATCCTTGGCCGGATTTTCAACCTCGGTTAATTTCCTCCTTATTAGATAAATGTAAATACTGATTATAAAACCTGTAACTATATCATTCCAATGCCGATAATGTCTCAACTGTCTGTTGTGAAGTCTTTCATTGAATAAACTACACGAGAGCGTATCCAGTGGGGATGAATACTCTATTCCAGCACGAGTGTTCCATTGGTTGCATACAGTCAGATGTATGATGATATTGTCAAGGTTATTTTAATCTCATCTGAATGTGGATAGTTTGATCTGAGCCTACCTATAAAATCTCCCACATTTTGAATTTTGCCTACCACCTCTAAATCACACTTACTGCAAGCCACATTCAAGCCAAAGTCAGCAATTATACGCCTCCGGCAGCCATCCCGAGGTTGATGTTTTGAAAAAACGCCGAAGGGTAAGATTTGCATCCGAAATGCATTTTAGCCGATAAACGTTGATGTAACGGTGTCTACAGCCGTTAGCCGATATCCGTTGTTATGTTATGCCGTTACATCGAAGGATTACAAAATAAATTAGAATATTGGTGATTTAATATTCTGCGCCTCTTCAAGATCTCAGCGTACATGAAACCAACAGTTGATGCCGAGCAGCGTAGAAGACATGACGAATCCATCGTCTGCCTAATAAACAATACGCGTAAAGGCAACCTCATCCGGAAGTGGTGTGTAACACGTACAGGGCCAATATATGTATATGCACGATTCCTGGTTCGCGTGATCATTTTACCAACCAACTGTTGGATTTCACATGCGGAACAAAGAAAACAGATGGTTATGAGCCGAAGAGATTTTCACACAAATTTCAGACGAATCCAAGGAATCATCAAGATTGGTAACTTGAGTAATTGGATTGAAGTGTGTGTGGAAGGTTACATTGGTTTGGATGGAATTGGATGTGCGTGCGTATGTCTGCCAGGGGAAAGAGGCGAATACGAATTGACAATATGTCGGTATTCATGAAGGTCGCAGGGGAGGATATCTCAATATAACAACTTGGCAAGATGCATGACTCAGACATATAAGATTCGAGCATACCTATTTATAAGGGCCTTCCAGTTGAGGATTGTCAAGATAATCATATCATTTATCAGGTTGGCTTAAAATAATTCGAATTTTTCTCGGCTATGCATTGATTCTATGGTTACGGGTTAGACCTGCTGCTGTTGAGAAAAATTATCGCTATTCTTCACGCACTGTGACCAGATGAGTAGAGTTCACTCCCATAAAATTCCACATGTGATAGCTACAATAGAAAGATTTAATTTCAGAGGTGTTCAATCGAACCTAACACTCAGGGAGAATCGCAACCAATAGTGAGGGAATATTTAATGGAATGAGACGATACTACCGCCACGTTTTTCAAATTTTAGAACTGGCTTGAGTCTCAGTAAACTCCTTTGGATGTAACATATCAATTTACTAGAATGCTGCTTAGTAGCCTGGCAAGGTCCTCAGAGGAAGAATGAGTTGACTCAATCGGAACTGACACGTATGAAAGAGTCTTCTTTTAAGTTCTATCTTCGAATCAGAATAGAATGGCAATGTTCCACTTCCACGTTTTCTCTAATCTTTCAGCTAATACTGCACATATTTGAGTCGGAGGATACTCCCCTACATCTAAGAAATCTGCTAGGCTTTCTCTTTCCTTGATAGGACAATATGACGATAACTCTACAACAAATACCACGAACGGCAGAAAAATAAGAGAAGACGAGAAGGAAGCAATTGAGACTCTGAGACTCTGAGGTCCTGCAATTCTGTTTTCAAAACGCTCTAATGATCTTCATACATATGACTTTATTCCTAGGCATAGAATTTTGTTATTCATCTGCAAAATACTATATGTAGATGTTGGAGTATCTGGAAAAAATTCATAAGCTGGAGATTTTCAGGGTAGAACAAAAGTTCATCAAGAATATTTTTTCGATGAACAAATCTCTTCTTGATAGAGGCTCCATGCAAACAGATTTCCCATCCAAGTCAACCTCACAATGCTCGAGTGTATACCCTCTCAGTCAATATCCTACAGACCCTGCTCTTCAATTTTGTACCGTTAACCCATTGTATCTTACTATACTTCCACAGATCTCTAATGATCTCTACTATATTCTCCCACTTTCTCTCATCTCCCTTCATCACTGTCTCCAGTCGATCATCGCCTAGTAAGATTGTAAATTTCAAACCGTCAACTTTATGTATATTGACACCCAACCTCTGAGCAAAAAGTGAAATAAAGGATAATAGCGAAAATTTTTCAAGGGTTTTGATATTGACTTTGAGAAGATTTTCGTAATCGAAGTTTTGCTTCGACAGAAAAATGAAGTTGATGTCGTTCGAGAAAGTGGCAAGTGGAAGATCATCCTCGGATGCTGGCTCGCCTGTGATTTGAGTTATGGGTTGAAGTAGTGTATTGAACAGCGGAGAAGGCTTAGGGTTTGTGGAATCCGGTTGAAACTGTGCGGATAAATGATCGGAAAATTCTGAGTGGGATGACAGGAATCCGCTGCGCGGATTTAAAGCTGGATTGGGCTCTGGTTTGATTACAGCTCCACTTAATATAGCTGTAGGACTGATTGGTCCCGTCAAATTCAACTTGGAGTTGCGCATCTCAGGATTGCACATGTTGGTGAGAGTTTTTGTTGCCGTCGCATGTGCTAAACGGTCCTGAATTTCAAATTGATTAGAATGGTTCACTATGATAATGAATCGATATCTTACTTCGAGAAATTGAGAAGTTCTCCCAAACTGATATGAGCTATAGCGTTGCACGATACCTATTTCACGTTGAGATATCTCGTTCGAGTTACTTTGACCTCCATCTACCCCTTTTCCTTTGCCTTTTATGATGGGAGGTTGATGTTGATTGCATTTCGAAAGTCTTCGACACTTTGCTGCGTTAGTTTCTTCATCCACATCGTCACTTAGGGATATTGATTGGAAAGTTCGTTTTCGTGATAGATCTATTGGACCCTTAGGATTTGATGAGCGATCTTGGCAATTGGTTGTAAGCTCATCGCGGTCTGGAGTTACAGACATGTCGTGAACATCTCGACGTTGTGTATTTGATGACTCGATCTCTTCCCTGGCTTCCTCGGAAGGCTGGCCCCAAATAGTCAATCTCTGATCCCATGCTGCGTCCAATTCCTGTGTTCGTGATATTTTGTTGCTACTGCGATTGCGGAATAATAATCTTTCAACAAGTAATGCATCAGCCAACTCTCCTACCCGGGTTTGAAGATGACCTTTTAATGTCTTGTAATGTATCTTTTTCGCAATTACTGGCTTGTCCTTGAAGAGGCGAACAAAATTCATCAGACTCATGTTCTGATCTGTATTGTAATAAAAGAATCCATGCATAAACCTGAGAATATATGTATCAGGCTCAAGGTCTCCTTGGGCCACCCAGGAGAATTCCTCATTTTCCAACCAGTGTGGCGAGATAAATTCAGCCATCATCTTCTTGTCATCTATTGGCTTTATGTACCGAATATGAGTGGTGAATTTTTCTTGATGGCTATTGTTCCTGGTTGACAACGACCATTAGGTTAAACACACGTCAAGATTTCAACTTGGAGATAGTCGAGTTACCTTTTGACATAATTTAGTTCTCTCAATTTACTACCGTCAATGGTTCGCCTACTCGATCTCATTGCTGAAGATTCAGCGATAGGATTAGAAATTGCGTCAGCCTTTGAACATGCTTGACCAGTCTTTAGGTGTTGAGTTCGTGTTGGTAGATCTTGATGTCCCCGGGTGATCAAGAGTTCGTCGTCGGAATCTAGGTCTCATTCACTCCCCAGACTGTTTTGTGGTGCTTCCTATCGAAGAATTAGTCATATAATAGATGAGTAACGAAATTTTCCACTGATTGCACAAACCTTTCGCCGAAGATTCTTGAAAGAGTAGTGCATCTTCAATGCGAAAATGTGGGTAAGTAACTTCAAAATTCTAGCCATAAATCGTTTAGTCGTCGTTACCGTACTAAAGAACTCGCAAGACACTCACTTTATCTTATCATTTTCCCACTTGAGTCGGCAATGATTGCCAGCTCCAACCTCTGGCCACAGAAACTGAGCTGTTTCCTTATCTGCGCAAAATGATTCTGCCAATTTTTGCGCCTCCGGGTGCTCCTTCGACATGACTTTTAATGGTGGAATATAAAAAGATTTCGCAAAGACATTAATCTTCTTCTTTAATTTCGAGCCAGCGACAGGATGAAATTCTGGATCCTTTTGTCTTTGCCTTTTGATGCTGTTGTGCTCCTGCTCCTCTTAAAAGAGATAGGTTGTGCTTGCAATCTTGACGACATCGTCAGCAATATCAATGCTCCAAGGCTTCCGAGAAGACAAAGAAAAAATGAACAGATAAAAACAAAAGATAAGCAAGAGATGTGAACGAAAGTGTGGAAGAGATGATGCTAGGCCCTTTTATAACTTCTGGATTATGCTCTCCAAACTTAGCGAGGAGTCATGATACCACAAGCACGTTTTAGTAGTAGTATATATCAAGAATTATAAACAACACACAGCGATTATGTAGCTTCTTTACTAAATTCAAACGTTTCTTGTGAATAGTCTGATATATCATGCAACTAAAGTGATCTAAGGTATTTGGTTCATTGGTTTCTAGAAAGTTCAATAGGTTGATTATATTCTTAGCGAATCTGCCTTAATAGGCAAGCTAAGAATATTTAACGGCATGCTTCTTCCGGTTGAGACAACAATTCTCTGGAAAATTGTTATTCTGCTACTGGATGTGTTTCCTGTCAAATAGTTGGACCTTTGAATTAGATGTCTTATGTATAAAGAGAAGTGATACGAAATATGTGAGCAGAGGACGGGCGACGCTAGCAACTATTTGCATACATGATAAGGACCTAATATTTACAATCACAATCACATACCATCATCTGATTCAGTGGGCTGAAACACCAGCAATTAAAAAATCATGAGAAATTAAAAATTGAGATACCAAATAGTGACTGTGATGTTCTAGAGAATAGATAAAATTAAATAATGGGAAAGTGTCTAAATACTAAAATGGATGTTTCGGATATAATTGTGGATAAGATGGCGGTATCAAATAATGCACCCATGTATTCGTTGCAAGCAATCCTTTGTTCTTTGTCTGCAGCCGGTTTCACGCCCTGTAAGTTCCCGAAATTATGAATCTTTTTGAAACTAATCCACAAGCAATCTTTCGTGCTCAAATGAATTGTGGTCAAAATCAAAACTTTGCATGAACCAGCCTTGAACTTCTCCACTACTAGAATTGGCGTCGGCACCTTTCATGATCTCTTCATCATGATAAATGGGGATACCTATGGCACTCAGATTGGTTTTTTTCTCCTTCATACATTTTGGCTCATGTGAGCAGCCGCCTCTATGGGAAAAGCAACTGTTTCGGCTAATGTTAACAATCCCAGGTTCAACAGTGGTATGGTTAGGATTCAAACATGTCCAATTCCCACAAAGATGGCTGAGGTGCCACTTCTTGTTGACGAATCCATCTTTCTGTCGTTTTGTCATTGTGTGAAAGAGAATTTTGGAAACTATACCAAAGTTTAAGACAATACTGTGTTTACCATTGTGATCTTGCCAGCTGAAAGCTTTCTGTATATTGTCACAAGCACGCCATGTACCGATGGGGGTTATGCGGGGCGGCGGTGGCGCGGGGTGAAACCAGCATTCGCTGTCTTCCCTGAATGGATCGAGCAGACGATCGGTTGATTCTAACCATATCTGCATGGACTTTTTAACATGGGGAGGCCTGCGAGTCGATGTCACAATAATGCGCTTCCTTTCTCGACATTCCAGCTTGTTGCCCCGTGAATTCGGATCTGGTTTATCAGCCAGATGCAAGACAGCTGTGACAGACCCAGCATTGCAAGAACTGGTGATTTTGTGAAATGCTAATGACCGATCTTGGAAACTTTCCAACGGGCTTGACTGAATGCTTTCCGAAGAAAGTGATGACTGCTCACTTGTTTCGTCTTCAGAATCTTGACTCAAATCGATCGCATCGACACTTGTGAATTTACCTGCAAAATTGCTAACGTGCAGCGTGCTAACGTCCAGCGCAGTTCCCGAATCTTGGCCTCTTGCCTCCCACAACCGCGCCTCACACAGGTCTTCAAAGACTCTAAATGACGAGACTGAAGGAAATGATACAATTGAATCTTCGTAAGTTGGCAAGACCACTAAATTGATTGATACTGTATGATGAGAAATGTCTGCCAAGGGCGAACGATGATATCCTTGAGTACCACGTACTATAGAGGTTGAATCTTCGTAGGTTTCCTCTCCTGGAACATCAGAATCATTTTCGGAGTTCCGAGTGAGATCGATGAATATGCGGTTATCCCCTGTAAGTGTAGTCTTGCGGCCAAATGGGCTCTGGTCGCTCGGTAGAATACCTCCCAATATCTGGCCCTGTTTCTTCAAGTGCCTTGAGGAATGCGTCTGGTGGTTTTCAGAAGTTATGTAATCAAAAATAGAATCTGCGACCCGAGCGAGTGGTGTCATCATGTACCCCCTATACCGGCGGCCGTCCGAAACTTCAAGTGAAGCCATGCTTAATTAGGAGACAACATAAAGCTACTTGGTCCCAAATAATAAGCATGTGATGTTGTAATTATATGGCGAAAACTGATAATTTTAGATTTTTACTCGTCTAAGATCATATGAGAGTTTCAATGATTGCGGCGTACTAGAAAGTGTGACTCTTGTAGAATTCGTGGTAGCAGCAGCAGCTGGGCAAGCGATTTGAGCCAAAGTGAGTTTGTAGAGTGGAAATATGTTTCAGCTTTCGACAACTATGCGGACTATGTAGGCTAAAGATAGTAAAGTTCTGTTGTATCGCTGAATGATTTGAATAATAGCAGATGAGCTGCTACAAAGGACGACTCTGAGTGAGTGTCGCGCAATCTAATCTCAATGAAAATGATGTGTGATATTTCCAGCCATTGGGAACATCGAAAAGCGAACTTCAAACGAGTATGTAGTGAAATGTAAAGTCGGGATGTGCTAGAATAGCTTCCTCGACTGGTCCTGCCAAAGAATTAGGAGCCGAGGAGGTAAATCACGTGTTTTGCCATTGATTGCACCTTCCCTACCTGACCTTGTCATTAATAAATTTTACTTTGCCTGCTAGGTAGCGTAGACTCTTTAACTTTAGTGACTACATAAGTAATCGATGATTTCTATATTTCTTCAAGTCATTGAATTTGACTATTGTAAACAACGATCTGCTCATCTAGAAATGATCAGTATCACTGCTGTCAAACGCGAGTATAATTCCTTTTTTACTCCCCGTGAGCACCTTTCGACTTTTCGTTCTGCACAATATCGAACTTTCGTCTGAAGATCATCAGCCAAACGATAAGATGTTCAATTTTCAATTTCAGATTCCGGCGCCCTGTCAAAATTGTCGCCGTTTCCATTACGGATACTGTCGCGATGCTCCGAGACAATGCTGGCGTTGTAATGATTACAACCACATAGAGCGCTATTGTCCACGACGTCGCACAAGATGGCCTCGCAATCAAGCACTGCCAGGAACTCGTCAATGGTGTGATTATCATGGCTTGGGCACTGATGTTACGCTTCGGTGAGTGCACAATCGACAATTACATTCATCATCTGAGAATATCGTTGACGTTGCTTCTTTCTAGGACAAAAGTTCTTAACGCATTGAAGGCTTCTCCAAGCTGCAATATTTACATTGATGATTATTGTATCTACAAAGGTTGTGTGGAGCATCATTTCCGACGCGAAGAAGTAAGAGGCAGACCATTGGCAGAGAGAATGACTCGCCGTAGATCCAGGTGAGTAGCTATCATGAATCGCCAAGACCGACTCATTGATTCAAACAGATCTCCTGGGCGAGAGCAAGTAAAGCGGGGTAGATCTCGTTCACCAATTCGTCAAAAATCGCCGCCACCAATGGAGAGACGGTCCAGGCCTCAGAGACAGGTCTCCCCAGTTCGTCAAGTACGTGGTCGATCTAGAAGCCCATTGCGACAACAAAGACAATCACCGCCACGCACACCAATCAGACCTCGAGGACGATCTCCAGTTTTCGGTGTAAATGGGGCTGCCAACTCCCAAAGTAATACTGCAGGCTCAGATTTCAATAATTCCCTATCTTCATATCTACATAATCAAGGCTTGTCTGTCAGCCGAAAGCGGCTACCAGAGCAGAACATGCAGCAGAGCATCGGGATCTTGAATTCTTCGAATACAACCAACCTCAACTCATTTTCGACTTCTCAAGTCCCATTTGGTACAGTGTCGGCAGATGCACCCCTACAAGGAGTCGAGAAGGGTGGCTTTATCCATAGTGTTGTCGCTCTTCAAGAACAACTTTCAAACGTGCCTTCAAAGGGACAAGACACTGAAGATGTGTACGTCGAGGATCCATATTTCGTACTAGGAGTCAGAGAAGAAGCTCTCGAGAGGGAGTACGTTTGCAAATTCATCTCTAATTGACTAAATGCAATTGTGCTAACACTGAAACAGGATCCTCGAGGCCTACCAAAAGCGAATGTGGGAAGTCGAGCTTGAACGTGTCGCAGATACAGAGTACACAGAAGCTCCTGGACCAGATAATGTTTGGGATCAGAGTGTAGCCATATTGCGCGCCGCGAAGAAGAAACTTGTGGGATACTAAGGCATTCGATGTTCCGGGTTGATATAAATGTATCATGACTTTATTTGGCTCCTGTAACGAGACGGGAGGTCATCACACGAAAATTTGGGAATAATACGCGGGATGTTCTATTTGTGAATGAATACTGATGTAGATGAGTTTAACAGCTTGAAGAGGGATATGAAGAAAATGAATTGACAAGATAGATGACCAGAAAATAGTTTTGCAGAATATAGCTTTGCAGAATATAGCTCGTGTTTGGTCTCAATGGCTATCTCGCTAGACTATACCCTGTGGAAACTCTATCGATACTCCAAGTCCCCCCAAACATTACCATCGCTCGCCGTTATAGTATTTGAACATCACTTGAGCGTGGCGCCCAAGTGCAGAACGCCATGCATACATTCTTTTGATCGTAGCATGCATCTCAAATTCAAGAGAGTAGTAATACTAGCTATTGGTTCATCGGGTAGACAAAAGTGCCAAATAAGGAGAAAGTCGACAAAACTTTCAATGGGCATCATATACCACATTTATTGTAAGCGACATACCTCAGTCTAGCATGGTTTAACATTTGTGACACACTTATGATACAAGGTATCCAGGAGACACACAGGGAGTATTAAATGGAATACCACGATTCAAACCCTTTTGTAAGCAACTTGCTAAACTGGTTTAAAATCTGGGCGCCGTGTCCTAGATACTATACAAAATACCTCGGTGTGATGCTTGACTATCTGTTCCAACTTCGAACGTGGGCCGATGAAAAGTGACACGTAGCTCATCAATCCGTTGAAAACCAGACACCTATTGGCTCTATACCAAGCGGAGTCTCATTTTCGAGGTCCTCCATTGTTTCTACCACTGCGAGCGTATTAGCGTTGGCTTCTATGCAAAGTCACAAATCAAAAGCAAAGAGGACTTACAGTCAATTATATCCTGTCTTCCACTCTGCGTTGCATTCCAAGCCAGCCTAGAGCTAACCCTCACGCTTCTCAGAAATGGCAATCTTCCTTCTTCCACTGCATCATAAACTGCCCCTGCAGTAATATCAACCTCTGTGCCTGCTGTGCCGCTACAATCTAAATCCAATATTCGCAAGGGGTGGCCGACGGATATATTCTCAAACAATGCATCTGTAATGAAATCGGCAGATATTCGGAAAGCAGTTAAGGAGGAGCACATCAAAAGGACGTAGTCCAAGGCCCCAACACCCATGCGATTCATCGGATGTCGAATTGTTAGGTGTTGCAGTTGAGGTCCCAGGCGCTCCAAAGTTTCTAGAAGTGCAGGCCCATATACCATACTGCAATGTTGAATACTGAAACGTGAAAGTGTCGATGGGACATGGCGAAGATGAGTCCGAAGAAAGTGGTCATCGACTCCCCCTGCTAAATGGAGACCTTGTAGCTTCGGTGGCCATTCATATACTTCGTCAATTCTATCTTGGTCACTGTTGGAAGTCCGCGGGAAAAGTAATGTTTCGAGTTCTTGCAGTGTCTTCAGAGTCTGAAATAGTAAGCGGGTCGATATCGAAGCGGAGATCAAGGAGAGATCCAGGTATCGGAGGTGGGTACATTTGCTGAGAGCGGGGAAGGAATTGATAGCGAAAGAGGCTTGTGGTGCCACAAATTCAACAAGATTCCCCTTTAATCGGCCTAGCAGTCGTGCAGTCAAGCTCCTGGAACTATTGTGCACCAATCCTCCCATATCAAGCCGGCGAACCAGAGGTGCGAGCGCGGATTGCCGTATATGTGCATTTTTAGAGGGGCAAACAGTGGCGACAAAGCTATTGAAGTTTGCGCCACTAAGATATGGTCGATCATACAGAGTAGAGATAGATGCCGAATACCAGAGCCTAGACACCAGTGCGCAGGAGTAGAAAGTGTATTGGGTTTCCACGCGATTGGGAATATACGAGAGGATCTGAGAAATGATCTCCATCGGCAGAAGGATCTCTTGCGTGGGAGCTTTACGATAAAGCTCTGCCATTGATTCAGAAGCCGGCATAGGCTTTGTGTTTTGTGATCTAATGGATAACTTAAGAGGCTGCGACATCTCCACATTCCAATTACTCTGTGCATCGAGAGCCATGATGTAGTGCTCGACGTCGAAAATGGTTCAATAGTTCCTCAGTTGTCCGGCCTTTTAATCATACAGCGCTATTTGTGTTCTGAGAATATTCACGGCTCAGAGAAAGATTTTGCCAATCTATCAATGAAGCAGAGAGAAGTCATTGTAGTGGAAGCAAAATAAAGAATTCGTAATGTAGATGATGGTATATTTTGGGGCTCTTGATATGAAGATAGCCTCGCCACAGTATGTAAGGCTTTATTTCGGGAGGATTAGTCAGCCTTATCGCTTGAGGGTACTTTGACGACAATAACGTCATCTGATATTAAACTGGAATTTACAACACCACCAACCCTATGGACTAACATCTCAATCTCATAGTTGTACATGGGAAAGTCTCCTTCTTGAATTCAAGTGATCAATGCCTGTTACCAGTGTCTTAAGAAGGTAAAAGACATAGAAAAGATTTTTGAAGCAGCGAAGCTAGCTGCACTAATGTCTGTAATAGCAAACGTTACGAAAGTACAATTGTAAGCTTATTCGATTCATCATGGAATAAATATCACGTATCTCTCGTTCCCTGCTGCTGTACAAATCCGGCAATACGAAAAGGAAACAGTTTAGCGATAAGAAATGCTACCTTGAGATTATGTTGCACTCGAGACGGCAAAATCCTGGCCGTCTAAAAGCTTGGACCTTGAGGCTCAATAATTCATTTGCGAGTGACTTACTCCAACCACAATCTACTCTCATATTGACATAAGAATGGTAAATATTGAGCTTCGAATTTGCAAAAGAAGCACTGTTTGTTAAAGTGCATATCTCGGAAATAGGGAAATCCCACGGTCTGGAAACTGAAAAGTCTCTCTTCGAGGAGTTTGGAAGGACGGTTGAAAATATCTGGATTAGGCGCGTATTTGAGAGACAGAATTGAGAGAGACAACTTCTGGGGATCATGGCCGGTACGAAGCGCGCTCGTTCACCTTCACCTCCAAGTTCTTACCTCTACTCGAATAAGAAATCGAATTCCGTGATAGAAGCGCGCGTCGATCCAATCTATGGGCAGCGAAGTGCGCTTCCAGCAGATGATGATTCTCTCAGCTTAGATGAGGAGGGTATAGATGCCTTGAATTATTTGAGATCAGTTAGGTGAGTACACTACCTGTCAATTTCAATTTTTGCACACACGAACATGAGATGGTGTTGAATCATGTATTACATTTAGTTAGAATTAATGCTGATTGCAAGTCCAGAGCCGAAGCAGAAGACCTCCCACCAATATTTTACGCCCCCGCAGAGACTGCGAGCTCCAACAACAACGGCGAGTACGATCGATCGATATATGAGAGTGGTGTGGGCGATTTCAGAGGATATTATGAGGATGGTGCTTATTATGCAGCGGCCGAAGTTGAAGAGGAAATGGAGGATGAGGTACACGATGGCCAAGATCCTCGGTCGGCATATTTCAACTCTATCTTGACGCGATTCGAAACTTTACGAGACAAACTGTACCAAGTTCCCCCGACAGATTTAGTGAAAAATCTAGATGCAGATCATCCCACATATTTAAACGTATTGAACACCAAGCTTTGTAGATGGTGGAGATGGAAAATGAAGACAGTTGATCCGCTGCCTGTGCAGATAGCAAGTATGGATAAGGACACAGTTCTGAGACTACTGAGGCTCTTATTGACTGGCACGTTGTTGCAAAGTGGCTCCGATATCAATTTGAAGGTCAGTATGTGGATCTGGGCATTGTTAGCTAGGCTACCGGTAAGAGGGGAATTGAGTAGTGATGAGATAGGAGTTATAAGGGAACTAGGGAAAAAAGCTGTGATGCTTGGTGTCGGGTTAAAGGCGGGTAGTGACTTGAAAGAGGGCTTGGATGAGGTGGAGAAGGTATTCGAGGCTGATAATGAGGTCGAAACTGTGGATGATGAAAATGCCACTAGTTCCAAAGATGAGAACACAGAGAGGATTGAAAACCAGCCGGAAATGGAGCTCCAGGTAACACAGAACAGCAGTAATACCTCGCTGATATTAGACTCGACGGATAACTCCATGCTATCAACGATAACAGCAAAGCCTACTAGTCCGGAAGAAGACACCTTGGGAGCGACGCCAGATGCCCATGCACTAGAAGTACTCAAAGCCCGCTTACTCGCTAATCTCGCTTCAAATCCGTTTGCCGGTCCCACAGCAATCGCTGATCCTCAGCCGCTCGAAGCAGAAGAGCCTACCAATTCCACAACTGAAGCGTTAGCGCTCACATCAGAGCAACCATCTGACTGGAATACTAGAGCGACAATTGACATGATTATCACGATTGCAGGTGAGATGTACGGACAGAGAGATCTGCTGGAGTTCAGGGAAGTATGGGGTGAGTAGGACTTTTTCGAGCGGCCTGATAACAATATTTGAACCATTTGGCAGCCAAGAAATTATTTAGCAGAAATGCGTCAAACGCATTTCAATAGGTGTTGCAGACAAGTAGAGCTTAATCTTTGCATTATTTTCTCACTTTAGCCTGAAGTGTTATGCGTGGCTGTAAGTATCTTTATAGTAGGTTTTGCGGCAAGTAATATTTCTTTAGATGCAAATGAGGCGAACCAGCTTGCTTTTCATGAGCTGAATATAATACTAGTTTTTATTGTCACATTCACCTGTTCCATACAACCGATGATTTATGTGATCAATAATCAATCATGTAAAAATAAATGTGAATACAGGAAGTGTTGTATGATATACAAAAACCAATGGAATGCTAGCAGCCTTTCCAGATATTGCGGCCTCGAGGCTATTCAATCATGCTCAAATAATCCATCCAGAAACGCCGTCCCAAATGTATGCAATCGACACAGCTCATTCCGAACCATTGATACCCATAATACAGATCCCACCTCCCATGACAAGCAAAGATTGCCGGAAGCCACTGATAATACACCATTTCCTGGCCTCTCTCAAACACCGCCCATTTGAACTTCGTCTGCTAAATCATAATCCAAAAAGTCCGCTTCTTCAAAATCCACATCCGCATTCTCATCTCCACCAAACCTCATCATTTCCTCCCCTCTACCCTTCTCACTCTTCCTGGACCTCGGCATTGCAATTCTTCTATCTCCAACATCCATCAAGGCTCTTCCCCCATTTCCACCCTGTCCAAATGCGTTTTCTCCCTCTTCTTCGTCAACAAATCGCCTCTTGGCCCCATTACCACACCCGTAACTTTCGACACTATCATTGCTCAGCATGCTATCTTGACTGCTATCCCAAATTCTTCCTTCGTAGTCCTCCTCATCTTCATCTTCGATTGCCTCTCCCGATTCATTGTATCCTTGTACGCTCATTCCCCCAACCTTCATCAAGCCGCAGAAAGGTGTCAATTCCCTAATTCCAGCACGAGGTCTCGTTCCTTTGTATTTCGGTGCTGTGGGTGTTGAAGAGGGGGGTGCTGATGCAAAGTTTGATTTTGTGGCAGGTGTGGTATCTGAGAATAGATTGAAGGCGGAATAGGAACCGGTTTTGTATCCTTCGGGAACGGACTTGCGGATGCGCATGCCGACGGATAAGAGGGAAGATTGGATTGGATTTGGGAGAGTAGGTGGTTGATATTGAGAGGGAGGAGGAGGTGCAGGAAGAGATGTAGTGCCGGGAGTGAAATAGGAGGTTATTTGGGATTGAGAGCCGGCGTAGGGGCGTTTGGCTTGGCGGGCGGGCATGATGATATTATTCTTGATGGATGGGATGGTATGAGAAGCTGAGTATTAGGTGGATGTTTCCCCGTTTGATGAAGTTGAGGTCGGGTAAACAGCAAGATGTTATTGGGTTTGTTGTGATAAGTCGAAAGGAGTTACGGTATCAAAATTGAGGACAAAGCACAGAAATATCCGAACTTAATTCTTGAACTGACGGTCGTTAAATGAATGTTTCTACAGTGAGATAAATGTTGATGAAATAAACACAAAAGCAACCGATACGATGATGACGACGACTGATTTGATATTGATCAAGAATGAGAGGTTGGGAATTGTGCAATGGTTTTGTGAAATGAAAGAGGGGCTCATGCAAAATGACTTTCAGGGATTTGGTATTGAATTCATTCATGAAATCGGTTGGGAAGCGCGATCGACCGCGAATTATCGCGTTTAGTGCTTTTGTGATTACATAAGTAATGAATTCGAGAATGTAGTCTGTGCTTCACGACAGCTCAGACGAATACTTTTGTTCAAACGATAGCTGATTTCCTTCTCGAACACGTACGACCAACAAAATTCAAATCCTTAATAGTGAAATGCTAGAAACATATCTAGTGTTATGTTTGGTAAGGAGAGATTAACGAGTGTCAGTGTTATCTATTCGAATTAAGCGGGATTCAGCCTCATGTTGCAGATACGCATACACAGCCATGAAGGAGTGGATCCTGAAGAACGAGTATCCAACAAGTAACCAACTCAAAAGATACGTGAGATAATGGACTCGGACTCAGAGATATGTTACGGCTCATTCCGATCCCTTCAACCTTTATCAGATGTCTCGACGGTCCTCTCATCCATGGATCCCAACCTTGAGCTGGGGTACATATCTTCCCCAGTTTGACCCCCTAAACAGTGTTCTTCAAGGGCCATCCTCGGAAATGTGATGGATCTGGAGATCTTGAAATGATATGTGCTGGCACCAGCATGTCAGACGATATGTGACTGGGGAGGTAGCTACCTGCCCTACTTGTGTATGCGTCACACAGTAGTATCAACCCTACCAGAGATAGGGTAAATTAGTAGATCCGAGGGAAGGGTAACGTTAGAACTCTTGGTCTCATTATTGGCCTAACCTGCTATGCTGAACAGCCAGATTACCAGGTAGATAGTATAGCTTTTGTAGGCGCAAGGATTGGTCGAGACCTCTTTGCATGAAGCTTTCGAGTATTTCGAATAGTTTTATCTTCTAAATATAATAAAGTCCCAAAATGTGTTGTATGTTCTAAACATTAGAAATATTTTCCCCCCGTTGTTGCTTATCTTTCTGGGAGACATCAATTATCAATACTTTACATCGAAATAATCTTACCTACCAAATTGTTCTAAGACTGTAGCTAGGGCTTCAAGAATTTGTAAGGATGCTGGGCGGGGACCCCTGAAACTGAAGCTTTGACCACTTAGAGATAAAGATAAACACCAAAAAATATATCTCCACACTCCAACTCATTCACTTCATACGCGCTTCACCCTTTACTCTTCACACCCTTCACATGTGCCTCACTCCCATCCAAAGATTCGTTGAACTGTAGCACCCACATACAAATATTAAAAATGTCCCTTATCGCCCAGGTACTTCACAAGGTTTCCGTGAACTCCCGGCGCTACCAGTTGTTGAATCCGATAATGTTGAAAAGCGGGAAGTCTGTGAATAGGATAACCAGCTTTATCTCGAACCCTGCTAAGCAACAAAGATCTATATATTCTTCTCGATTGCCATCAACTTCTTTCTCTTCTTCTGCCACTTCTTGCTCCCCAAAACAATCGATAAAAGCTGCAATGGCTCCCATCACTCACCAACGTCGGTCCAGTACTGCAACTCCTGTAACTGCAAACCTCTTACCAGGATTTGCTTTTGCTTTTGAGTATGTATTTTAACCATTATCATACAATTAGTTTCCAATCTAACTGGTTTTAGCATTGATGGTGTCCTGCTTCGATCTTCTTCGCCAATTCCTGGAGCATCCGAGGCTTTGAATTTACTTCATTCAAACAACATCCCTTTCATCTTATTGACCAATGGAGGAGGCAAACATGAAAGTGCTCGTGTCGCAGAGTTGAGCAAGAAGCTCAATGTTCCTCTTACTGAAGAAAACTTTGTTCAATCACACACACCATTCAAACAACTTGTCGAGGGGTCAGAAACAACGGAGAGTCTTAAGGATAAGACAGTTCTTGTCACTGGTGGAGATGGAGATAAATGTCGCAAGGTTGCAGACCCCCCCCCCCCCCCCCATAAGCCGCTTTATCTCTCAAGATAAAAACTCACATGGTGAATTAATTTTGGTTTGACATCAAACCTAAGAAAGATCTCAAGCAAAGACCAAACATTTCTGGGAGACGAAGCTAACCTTGAATGCACAGGTATGGTTTTACCAAAGTAGTCACACCTGGCGATATTCTCATGGCTTATCCTACCATCTGGCCCTTCAACCAAATCTTTAGCGAGTATTATAGCAAGGCTACACGCCCTCTTCCCAGACCAGTTGATCTACACAACCTTTCTGAATCTCTCAAATTCGATGCCATTATGATCTTCAATGATCCTCGTGACTGGGCCTTGGATACTCAGGTTGTACTTGATCTTCTCTTGTCTGAAAAGGGCATTCTCGGTACTTATTCTTCCAAGAACGGCGACGCTTCACTACCCAACAACGGTTGGCAACAAGATGAACAACCAAAGCTATTCTTCTCAAATCCAGATCTTTTCTGGGCAACCAATCATCACATGCCTCGTCTTGGTCAAGGTGGTTTTCAGGCATCCCTCGAAGGCGTTTGGAATGCTACTACCGGTGGAGCAAAGTTAGATCGCACTGTTATTGGTAAACCACATCCAGCGACATACAAGTATGCTGAGCGTGTACTCCACAAATATCGTACACACATGCTCGGCGGTAGTGGCGAATCCAAGCGAAAGATTCCACACCTGAAGCGCGTATTCATGGTCGGTGATAATCCAGAATCAGATATCCGTGGTGCCAACGAATTTGAATCATCTCACGGCACAGACTGGACCTCCGTTCTGGTCAAGACCGGTGTCTATAGAAGTGGTACAGTTCCTGCTCACAAGCCAAAGGCAATCGTCGGAGATGTCTATGAGGCTGTTAAGTGGGCTTTGGAGCAGGAAGGTTGGCATTCAGCCTTGTAATCATTTCATTTCTGCTAGTTGCTCTTTTTGCATTGTTGTGGGCGCGGCACATCTTCTTTGGGGCATGGGGACGGATGGGTTCTGCTTTAGCATTGAAAAGCGAGCGAACATTCCAAAAACAAACATGCATTGCGAAAGGTGTTTCATGGAGTGGGGGAGTTTCGGTTGCATTTTGCTTTGTATAATGTGCAAAACCATCATTTGAAGGCGATGGATGAGATACCAATGAGGACTGGCAATAGCCAGCCACCTCACTTAAATAGGTGAGATAGATGAATATATAAAGAAATCCAAAGCAAGAAAATTTGTTAGTATTATGAATATCTTCGTAATTTTACGCAAGTGTGAGCTGCCCCTCCAACTACGCGAAACTTGCAGAGCAATGTCATGTTCATGAAGCAGAGGCTATCTGTAATTCACTTCGGAGTGGCCGTACGGATATTTAAAACCTCTTCTTCGATGAACAAATCGAAGCTGACCGGTGGCTGCACTACAACTTAATTCTCAATGATAATCCTGAGATCATTATACTGAACAATCTGATATAAGGCCGCTGCAATCAATCAAAGGTGTATTCAAGTCATAATCGACCAAGCTAGATTAGGGACAATGCATCCTCTCTGATGGTTTTGGCAGTCTCGCTATCCGGGGCAGAAAAAGTCGGATCATATATAAAATGAATTTTGGTCAATTGCTGTATCCAGGTTCCGATCTCGAGGTCAACCAGGACCTCACCTCGCGATTGTATTCGCTCTCCCTCTTACCAACTACTTTCTGAATCTATATGTACTCTCCAACTCTAATCCCAAAGTTTAAGGCAACGCCGTTAGATGCGCTCAATGTGTAATGTATGAATTCGCTCCAAGTCAGAATAATCGAAACTTGCAATTTTCCAGTAAATCCGGAGTGCTGAGCTCTCCTGCGCTGTTTGTGGACCATGAATGAAATGCAGTAACATATATGTGAAAGAGATGAGCTGAAACAATACTGTAAAGTAGTATACAGATATATATATAAGAATTTTTTACTAATAGGACCTTAAGTGCTTGAACTTAGGCTGGAAGATTTGTAAACATATAGTTGGGGGGGGATCAAGGGAAATTCGATCGGTAGCTCACCGGGGACACTATGTTCCCCTAACCCATTCAACTACCCAGAAAAATGATGCTCGGTTGAAGACTAAACTATCTTGTCATTTGAACAATTCTAAAGTTCGAAAGTAATATAATATGATCTAAAGGCCATCTTCTCTCCCGACCGAGGAAAGTTCAATTATGTTGTGATAAAGAACTACTTCAAAAGGGTGAATGAAATAAGTATCAAAATGCCGTGGCTTTGCAGGCTTTCAATTGAGATCAATACCAATACAATTTTTTGGATTTGATATGTCTGGGGAGGACAAGTCTTTATTTCATTCACTGGATTGAGTATTAGGAGTTCGACCGATGCTTCTCACTTGCGAAGCTTTTTGGGAAAGTCGCCCATATAATGTCATAAGGCCGAGCCATTAAACTCACATGGATATGAGAAGGGTAATTTACCAGTAGTGAGCTTCACTTTTTCCTACCTGTTTCATTACGTGCAGATTAATTGCTATTCACTGATTGGGATATTCTATAATTTTCATCGTTTTGGTACTGATGATGTTGGCTTGGTTGAATGTGTAGTGATATCTTGCTTTGCAATTCAGTGTTTGAAAGTCTCGAAGTTCAAGGTTTGAGACCTATTTCCAGGGATAGTCAGGAAAATCCTTCAAAGATAATGATTCTCCATTATTCGAAAGCAATTCGTTTCTTGATATTCTGTTTTTGGGTTTCTTTTCATGACATTAACTTCCCTTGAACTTCCTCCGCGTAACAGAATCTAGCCCGTGGTAGAGTAGCGAGCGGGGCGGAATTATCCAAGAAAGGGACATTCTCGGCAAAAGCCGTTCCTTTTACAGCTATGAAACGTCTATACTCACCCCTATCAAATTATTTCCTTCACACCAACACATAGTGGATTTGGCGACGTATCGCAACCTCAAAGACCACAATTGCAGCAATACTCGACTTTCTTTTGATTCTCAATTCATGACGCTGGGGAGCATACCTTGCACATCATGAGTTACAGTAAGAAAGATGAAGATGGCGAAATGGCCATCATGCGTGTGGATAGAACCTCTGTTTTCCAAGAAGGTCGGTGAACATTCCCAATAACAGGCCAGCTAAGCTAACATTCAAAGCTCGATTGTTCAACTCTTCCCCTATACAACCTCGAAGATGTCGTGTTCTCCTTACGAAGATTGCGCTTTTGTTATACACCGGCGAGAAATTCCCTACCAACGAAGCCACTACCCTTTTCTTTGGTATCTCAAAGCTGTTCCAAAATAAAGATGCCAGCCTGCGGCAGATGGTCCACCTTATCATTAAGGAATTGGCGCATTCCGCTGAGGATATTATTATGGTCACAAGTACAATAATGAAGGATACTGGTGGTGGAACAGATGCAATTTATAGACCAAATGCCATTCGGGCGTTGTGCCGTATCATTGATGTGAGTGCGCCGGATTATTTTAAGGGATGTCATTGACACAGCCAGGCCTCCACAGTCCAGAGTATTGAACGAGTAATGAAGACCGCAATTGTCGACAAGAACCCTTCCGTATCCTCTGCTGCCTTAATATCCTCTTACCACCTATTACCTATAGCTCGCGATGTTGTTCGAAGATGGCAAAGCGAAACACAAGAAGCTGCAACAGCTACAAAATCGTCGGGTGGCTTCTCCCTTGGTTTCTCGACTTCCAGCAGCCAAATGCCAGTCAACAACTCAACAATGACACAATACCATGCGATTGGTCTTCTATATCAAATGAGGATGCACGATAGAATGGCATTAGTTAAGATGGTTCAGCAATTTGGGGCCGCAGGTGCTGTTAAGAGTCCGGCTGCAACTGTCATGCTCGTCCGCTTAGCAGCACAACTGGCAGAAGAAGATCAACAACTCCGAAAACCAATGATGCAACTCTTGGATGGCTGGCTCCGACACAAGAGTGAAATGGTGAACTTCGAGGCTGCCAAGGCCATTTGCGACATGCGAGACGTCACCGATGCTGAAGTTACTCAAGCCATTCATGTTTTGCAACTCTTCCTTACCTCGCCAAGAGCTGTCACCAAGTTTGCTGCGATTCGCATACTTCACAACTTCGCCTCCTTCAAGCCCCAAGCTGTCCATCCTTGCAACCCAGATATCGAACTTCTCATCTCGAACTCCAATAGATCAATTGCTACCTTTGCCATCACCACCCTTTTGAAGACCGGCAACGAAGCCAGTGTTGATCGATTGATGAAGCAAATTTCAGGATTCATGGCTGATATTACAGACGAGTTCAAGATCACCATTGTGGAAGCCATCCGTACCCTCTGTCTAAAGTTTCCCAATAAGCAAGCCGGCATGCTAGCATTCCTCAGTGGTATACTCCGCGATGAGGGAGGATATGAGTTTAAGCGCGCTGTAGTGGAGAGCATGTTTGACTTAATCAAGTTCGTTCCCGATTCAAAGGAAGACGCGTTGGCACATCTCTGTGAGTTCATTGAGGATTGTGAGTTCACGAAACTGGCTGTGCGCATCCTTCATCTTCTCGGATTGGAAGGTCCAAAAACATCTCAGCCTACCAAGTACATCAGATATATCTACAATCGAGTGGTTCTTGAAAATGCCATTGTACGAGCTGCCGCAGTCACAGCATTGGCAAAATTCGGTGTGGCACAGAAAGATCCAGAAGTCAAGCGCAGTGTTACCGTCCTCCTGACCAGATGTTTGGATGATGTCGACGATGAAGTTCGTGATCGTGCTGCATTGAACTTGAGATTAATGTCGGAGTCTGATGATACAGCGAATCGTTTCATCAAAAATGGTATGTTTTGATAATTATAACTTCCCTGCACCGCTCTAACCATTTACAGAAAACACTTTCGCCTTGCCATACCTCGAGCATCAACTTGTTATGTACGTCACAGCTGATGATAAATCAACTTTTGATAACCCCTTCGATATTGCTTCGGTTCCAGTTGTTACCAAGGAGCAAGCAGACGCAGAGGAGCGAACCAAGAAGCTCACAACAGTCACACCAACAATCAAGGCTCCAAAATCTGGACCCAGCAAGACTTCGCAATCTGGCGCTGAAGCTGTTGCTTCCGCTTCTGCAACTGCTCAGAAGTATGCACAGGAGTTACTCAAGATTCCAGAATTTAAGCCATATGGTGCTGTATTGAAATCGTCTCCTGTTGTTGAATTAACAGAATCGGAAACTGAATACGTTGTTACCGTCGTCAAGCATATCTTCAAGGAACATATTGTTCTTCAATATGAGGTTAAGAATACCCTGCCAGATACTGTTCTTGAAGAAGTGTCCGTGGTTGCTAGCCCATCTGATGAAGAAGAGCTCGAGGAAGATTTCATCATTCCTGCCACCAAGCTTGTAACTGATGTGCCAGGTACTATTTATGTATCTTTCAAGAAAATCAGTGGTGAAGCTGCTTTCCCTTCAAGCACCTTTACAAATATTCTCAAGTTCACCACGAAAGAAATCGATCCAACAACTGGTGAGCCTGAAGACACTGGCTACGATGATGAGTATCAAGTCGAGGATCTTGAACTTACCGGCAGTGACTATGTTGTCCCTGCTTTTGCTGGTAACTTCAATCACATTTGGGAGCAAGTGGGTGCTTCCGGCGAGGAAGCTGAAGAGACGCTTCAATTGAGTGGTGTCAAGAGTATAGCAGGTATGTTTTCTCCCCGGAGAATACTTTTGACTGAAAAGCTAATGGTTTTACAGATGCTACTGAACAACTTACCAAAACACTTTCACTACAACCCCTTGATGGCACTGATGTGCCAATCAATACAACTACTCACACCCTCAAATTATTTGGTAAAACAGTTACAGGTGGAAGAGTTGTGGCTAATATCCGGATGGCTTATTCTAGTAAGTCAGGAGTCACAAGTAAAATTGTGGTTCGTGGTGAGGAAGAAGGGATTGCAGCTTTGGTTATCGGGTCTGTTGCTTAGGGGTTAGCGATTTCATGGAGTTGAAAGTTGGGTGCATTTGATGATTGTTGTTTAGATAATGGGTATAAGAAGCTGTGGAAAAATGGATTGGCTTCGTCTCACGGAAGATGAAGGATACAGCATGAATCATCGAGTCAAAAATATGAAATGTGTCACAATTAAACAGATTTGACATGTTCGTGTTTTCATAGTTCCTTTGGTTCTTCAAATGAACAGGTGGAGAGGTACCCTAGTCTAATGTTCAATTGTGCGGTACTACTCTCATCTGAGTTATTAATATGCAACCAAATCTGTAATTTGAATTAATATGATTCACTTAAACATCCACATTGCATTATTAGTATTTTGAAGAAAAATCTGCAATTCATTGCACAATGTGTTGGCTCTGTGGCCCCGGGTTTCTTTACTGATTGCCCCTATCAGAGTGCCTGAAAAGCTCGGTACTGATATGACGTTGCATAACTTGGGGCTTGGCATGTTTTTCTAGAATTTAGAATTCTTGATTTGAGGTGCCTCGATCTTCCTTCATATACCACAAAGAACGAAAGAACACCGTTCAAGTATTTCATATCTTTCTCATGAACTTTGTCCTTACTCGAAGTTTCTCTTAAACAACCCAAGGTCTCGTCACAATGGTGTACGTACGACAAGAAAAACTTCCAGGCCTTAAGCAGTACAAATATTCCGGTGTCGACCATTCCCTCTTATCTCGATATGTTCTCAAGCCATTCTACACGAATTTCGTGATAAAATGTTTCCCGATGAGCATGGCACCGAATCTGATTACCCTTACGGGTTTCAGCTTCGTCGTTATTAATATCCTGACTTTGCTGTGGTATAACCCGACACTTGATGTGGATTGTCCACCTTGGGTGTACGCTAGTTGGGCTGTGGGATTATTCTTGTATCAAACCTTTGACGCGGTCGATGGGACTCAGGCGTATGTTTACATTCTTTTGCAATTGATACGAAAGGGACAAAGCTGACCTGGCGCGTCGAAATCACAGACGACGAACACATCAGAGTGGACCGCTTGGAGAGCTCTTCGATCATGGTGTTGACGCAGTCAATACTTCTCTCGAGTGTTTGATCTTCGCGGCTTCGCAGAACTTTGGAATGGGCTGGAAGACAGTCATGGTCTTATTTGCTTGTGCGAACTCAATTCGTGACCTTCTGCCAGCATTTTGCTAACGATTATTAGCTCTCCTCACATTCTACGTACAAACCTGGGACGAATATCACACGAAGACTCTGACGTTGGGCTTGATCTCTGGACCTGTAGAAGGAATCGTTATCCTCATCACAGTCTACGCGTTCACTGCAATTAAAGGTGGGGCGAGCTTCTGGACTCAATCGATGTTCAGGACTGTTGGCATCCCACATTACGCGTTTATTCCTGAATATATTTACGAATTGCCATTCAATGAGTGGTATATGGTTCAAGGTGGAATTGTGCTGGTTCTCAACACTGTACAAAGGTAAATTTACCCCTCCTTGACCCTTGTCAAAATGTCTCACAGCTAACGACCCCTCCAGCTCCATAAATGTGATCAAAGCTCGCAGAGCTCGTGGAGACAGATCTAGAGGCGCGCTCTTGGGTCTCCTTCCTTTCTTCTTCACATGGTCGCTCATTCCGGCCTACCTTTATCTCAACCCTGAAATTCTTTACAATCACCTTGTTCCTTTCGTATTCTTCGCTGGGCTTGTCAATGCTTACTCGGTGGGCCAGATGATCACTGCCCACTTGGTCCAATTGCCATTCCCTTACATGAATGTGTTGAACCTACCACTGGCTTATGGCGTCTTTGATTCTGCAGGACCATTTTTGAAGGAGAATTTAGGATTTGGATGGCCAAGTGCTCTTGGTGGTGGTGTATACCAGGTCGCATATCTCTTCTGCATGCTTGGTGTTGCAGTTGGAGTTTATGGAAGCTTTGTGGTGAGTATCAGTTCCTCTATTCTCTCTCGTCATTTGCTAACAGCGCAAGGTTGATGTGATTGTTACAATTTGCGATTACTTAGACATTTGGTGCTTAACTATTAAACATCCATGGACCGAGGCAGAAGAGGCAAAGAAAGCCAATTAGAATACCCATTAACGACGAATATAATGCGAACATGACGGCAGGAGGTTTTAGCAGGTCGGAGCTGGTCTAGGATTGGGATGACTGGGCTGGTATTTGCAAGAATCTAATATGCGGTCTGTATATATGCCATTTATAGCGAATTAACAGACTAGTCCATTTACCTCTGCAATCTTTCTCCTATTCGGTTGTGCTGCCGAGGATTTAACCTCCATTCAACGTGATACTGATATCAAGATTGAGAAAAAGGCTAGCCAAGATTAGTTTTCTAGTGGCTGCGAAGTTGTGCACAATTTTGCAATTCAATCTGAGATGCCAGGCGAGGCTCGCTTCAGAATATCTACCTAATTACCCATGACATTTTTGCCTTTTGTTTCTCCCCGCATGTGAAATATTTTTTCCGTTGGACTGTTTCTTATGCCGCTTTCCAAATAATTCGCCGTCCAACGGCCATTGTCAAATTAATCTTTGCAGTTCGGATGACCAGAAGCAGCGGCTCGATATCAATATGTCACCTCGTTTCTACATAATTAACCATTCAATACTGCCGAAAAAATTGGAAATCTCGGTCCGTGTGAAGCCGAAACCGCGAGATCTGTATTCTAGGGTTGCAGTGACGATGAACATCCAGGTCGATCTTGTTTCGATCCGCCATAGTTAAATTTCATGCATCCTGCATTCCTAATTCGGAGGTTATATAAATCTCCGAAGGAAATCAGTTGGATTAAGCTTGATCTGAAGTTCGATCCGAGCCTGCATTTCCCAGTTTATTTTGCAAAATCTGCATGGTATTGCCCCAACCCCGCACAATGCAATGGAAATTTAGAAATGGGGAAGATGCACAGTTTCGTTTTACCAAATGTTTTTGTCTATTTAAGGTTATATATCATCTCTGTATTGAGATCCATATATGAATTCTTTTTTCTGTACTTTGAGATAGCTATTTATCACTCAAAATGAGGTCGCTTCATTGTCTCGCGATTTTGGCTGTTTCGTTCCTCTTCAGTAGTACCGATGGAAATCCGTCAACCCTTGCTCCTCGAGCTACTTGTACCGTTCAACCCAGTTTGAACGGTACGGATGATGCGCCTGCTATTTTATCTGCATTCAAAACATGCGGCAAGGATGGAACTGTCGTCTTTCTCAATCACACATATACCATCAACAGTATCATGAATACCACGGGACTCTCGAATTGCAACATAGATATCTATGGAACACTATTGGTATGTTCTCAATACTTCCCCTACATCTATTACGTCAACTAACCTGCCATGTAAAGTGGTCCACAAATATAACCTACTGGCTCAACCACTCCATGGCCTTCGGCTATCAAAACCAAACTTCAGCATGGTGGCTCGGCGGCGATAACATCAACGTGAACGGATACGGATACGGGACTATGGATGGCAATGGACAAGCTTGGTATGATTTTGTCAAGGGAATTTCGAACTATCCGAACAGACCTCACGCGCTTACGATATGGAATGCGACGAATTCCGTATTCAAAGGGTTACGATTTGTGCAGAGTCAGATGTGGTATGTTGTATTCCAATCGTCTGGTTTAATGATAGTTCAAAGAATTAATGAATAAGATAGGACCATGACAATCTTCAAGTCTTCTTCGATTCTCCTCCAAGATATCTACGTGAACAGTACTTCCTCTTCTGGTAGCCCCTCGCGCAATACAGACGGTGCAGATACGATCTACAGTGACAATATTCACTTTGATCGCTGGACAGTTGTTAATGGTGATGATAGCATATCTATGAAAGCTAACAGTACCAACATATTAATCACGAATTCCACATTCTACAACGGGTTGGGAGTGGCAATAGGCAGTATCGGACAGTACAAGGGGGTATACGAGAGCATTGAAAATGTGACGGCGACGGGAATTGTATTTTATAAGACGTTGCATGGAGGATATATGAAAACGTGGACTGGGGAGCAAGTGGGATATCCACCCAATGGTGGAGGTGGGGGGCTGGGATGTAAGTGTTTTTGATTAGTCCCGATGGAGATCTTGTGAATTTTTCTAACATGAGCACAGTTGCGAAAAACATAACATTTGAAAATTTCTCTTTCCATTCCTTGAGGGGACCACCGTTTGCTATCTCACAATGTACGACATTCTCTGGCACAGTAGGAAATTGTTCTTCGTCAGCTTGTAAGTACTTCAGCTCTCATTCTCTCCCTCTCTTCCCCCTTTCCAACCCCACTGGTTCAAGTCTTTGAACACATTTTCTCATGGGACGTGTTACCATATTCCCCCAAGCTAATGCCCTACAGTTCAAATAAGCGATCTGAATATGTACAACATATCCGGCAGTATGACGAATCCTGTAACCAGCTTCCAGTGTAGCGCTGTCGCCCCTTGCACAGACATCACCATGGATAAAATCGACGTCGTAGATGCGAATAAGACGGCCGGTGTAGGGTATAAATGTACAAATGTGGTTGGAACGTCAGGGTTCACTTGTACGGGTCGTGCTTAAATTTCCGAGAGTGATGGAAACAGTGTGGGTTCTCTATATAGACCTCGGGAGGAGAGGCATTGATGAGAATTTTGAGATCAGAGCTTGGAGAACAATGGATAAGCTGCATGAAATGAGAAATATATACTGCTTAAGTACATCCAATAACCAAATTGTACCTCTAAGTAAGTGCATCACTACATGGCCGTACACAGTCATATAGATGCATACAGTAAAATACTACATACACATTGTCGAGCTGCCATTGAACCCATCGGTGTCGCCTCCATGAGATTCACGGATGGTTTATCAAGAATAAATATCTCATGTGGTTGAAAGATCTTAATTAGTCGTGCCAGTAAAAGTAAGATCTTATGAAGCTACAAATATAAAAATGACATGGTTATAGAGATATATAACTTTGTCTTCTTTAATTGTGCGAATCTATTACAGGTCGAAACGCTATTTTTAGTGTAAAAGAGTGGCCCAGAATAGGAGTGGTTGGAAAATAGAGTAGCTAGCCTCGTTGACTTTAGTACCAACTCCGACCTATCCCCCCCAGGTCCGACAAGGGACACCTCAAGTGATCCGTACAGTATTTTTAAACGATAAGTTCTGATTAGTTAAATAATTTAAAAATGAGCTTCCTAGAAGAAGTGATTTAATATGTGTTTTAACAAATCTTCGAATCTTTTTCCTAATTCAAATAATAGTGATATGTAATGAATTAATCAATGGCGAGGTTTGGGTGAGATGAGGAACTCGAATTAGGCCGAATGTACAATTTCACCTTGAGCGACGACGAGTCTGGGATATCACTCTTTCGGGATCCCTATGGAGTTCACAATGAAGACCCAAGGATGACCTCCATTCAAATCCTGCACGTCTTGTTTTATCGCTGCATAGTGACATATATCTTATTTGAGCTTTTGTCTAGATCATGGCCTGCTGCTTGGTCGGCGCTGGGACTGAGGGTTTGGGGCCACTCGCGCATCAATGTTTGTGAGACCTATTAGTTGTAAATAACCACAATACTGTTTCGCTGAAGGTTTACATAAAGCTCATTATAATTCTTTTGTGATTTAATATTCAATACGTAATTTCTACATTGTACACATATATCATCATTTCGAATCGCTTTTTATAATAATAAACTCATCTTTATCCATTATCAAATCATCATCACAGTATCAAATAAACATGGGACGAGTTGAGATTTTTTGGTATCTACTAGAGTACTAGAAGATGAAAAAGGGGTCGGTCTCCGCGAACAAGGAACTACGAAAATACTTTCTCTCCAGAAAAGAATAAAATTCGGATTTACTCATGACCTATCTCAAGCAAACGAGAGAGTTTTGGGGACATATGTTGATCGTGATGGGTCACTTTCTCTTCAAACGTTAGTTCAAAGATGGATCAAAGAAGGGACCACGGGAAAACATGTGAGATTTCACTTGTAATGCTTCAACAAAAGGTATATTTTACTAATTACGCATATGTTCTAGGGACTTCCAAAAACCATAGGCTTTGGCGAGTATCTTGGAAATCAAAGACACTTGAAGTTTGAATAGAACGAAAGATCTCTAGGTATTCTCAAGGCTCGTGTTGATAAGCTCTGATTGGATTTAATGAGAGGCCAACGCAAGAAGGATTATAAGAGACAAAACGATTGGCTTCGAGAGGCAAAGAAAGGAGATAAAGGTATTGAAGTTGTTTCTGAAGACTTAAAGAAGGTGCAGTGCAATATCGAGAGCTTGGATCTCAAGATTGCAGCCAAGACTCGTAATATTACGGAGAATGAGGAGAAATATGATATTGAGGTCTACGGAGAGCGTAGTGCTAATGGAAAGAAGAGCAAGGCAGTAAATAATAGTAGCAAGGGGAGTAAAGATCAGGGAGTAGGTCTACGAATTAGTGAAAAGTAGATCACAGGTGGAGTAGAACAAATTTGAAAGTAGTATACAGGGGAATTGAGGCGTTTCTTCTTCCTTTGGAATTGGGAGTTATTGAATGCATTGTTTGGCAAATATATTAATTAGCACGTAGGTATGGTTCATGTGAAGCTAGCCTCAATTAGTACTAGTAAGAGCTCTGTCCTGTATCAGAGCTCTTCGCCTCGCAGCTATTACACCTCAATACGATCAATTTTCAACCTCTGAATGCCCTCATATTCTAGTCTATGCTTCTCATTATACCCTGTAGAGAGCCATACTTTATAACAGAATACTACCTAGTAGTCTCCTTAATGAACTCGCTTAATCACTTTTTACCTAATCCCATTGCTGATCAATAATAAATAATTAGTTCAATCATAAGTAATAGGATGTTAAGGGTTTTATATTACCATAAAATGATAGTAAATTATGGAAACTCTATGAAGGTTTAGGACATGTCACTATTCATTATTCCGTGGGTCTGGCTTATATGGAGACTTTCATCTGACAGGAATAAAGTAGCTAAGGTTCAGTCATTTATCAGTCAATCTGGTATGCAAACTGGACATTCGAAGAACCTTTCGAAGATTCGAATGTGAATATTCAAGAAATTCCAAGAGCGAAACGACTTCAAGAATGAGAGATAAATTGAATAGCGTTCACTAAACGCTCTACTTATTTCATAAAGACTTACTATCACCTAAAACTCCAAAGAGGAACGCAACTAAGAACTCCTTGATTTACTTCACTCGCCTTGAGCAGTCTGTCTCGTCCCATATGTCCAACAATCAACCTTAACACCTTTGGAATTCTTCCATGCCATCTCATAAATCATAGTAACTCATCACTGCCACTTGCGACACTGTTCTCAATTGCATCCAGTATTGCGCTCTCCTCGAAAACTGGTCCTTGCCCATCGCATTTCGCAGCGTTCTTCAGCCTTTCACTAACAATTCCTACATCCACCAGACCTTGCTTGTACAGCGGGTGTTTGATGATATAGTCCCACGTCGCACCCGCCGCCAACAACCTTTCCCCTTTATCACTCGTTACAATTCGATGGCTGGGAAATTTATTGTCGTGCGCATATAGAACCTCACTGTAAAAGTCTGTAGGTGTATATTTCATGGGCCCTACATTCGATAGAGGTTGCGAACCTCCATGGTTCGAATACCTGGACGTCGCTTTTAATATTTCATTTTCCGTCGCAGCTTTTGTAAGCTGTAGCTTCAAGCGCTCGTTTTCTTGAGCCAGATCTCCGGTACTTTTTTCGAACTCTGCAAGTTTGGCTTCTAACTCTTTAACATGTCGCTCTTTGCGTTCGCGAAAGGCCCGTTGTCTGATTTCTCAGGTCTTAGTATACTATGTTATGAAGTAAAGCTTCAAAACAAGTGAGCTCAAAGAAATGGTCTTACGCTTGGCGATTTTGGGCTTTGCGCCGGGATTGTGCCGGAGTCAAATTCTCCTCTTCGTCGCTATCTCGTCGCATCGCATCGTCGATTATATCGGTCGGCATCTCGGTGTACATGGGATGGGAAATCGATGGTTTGTGCTGTGAAAGCGGGGTTGTGACTTTGGGAATGCGTGAGTCGTACTGATTGGCATAATCATAGGGTTGGAATTGATCAAAGACATCCTGCTGTTTGATGTTAGCAGGGAAATTTTGCTCACAGGAGATGGGAGAGATACAGGTGGAGAGTTGTTGAATTCATCGGTATTTGATACGTTTGTATGAGTTGGAGTAGGAGGGAGAAGAGGGAAGAACGGCGGAGCATTCGGAGTGTAATATGAATAATCCATCTTGGATGTTAAAAGGAGATCGATGCGCCAAGAGCTTTATCGAGTAAGAGCTATACTACCAAACAATATTTAATATCTTCAATGAGAGATACTCCTTTGATTGTATTAATATATCCGCAAATGGTTACAATATTATGAACTCCTAAAATGAATTTGATGGCTTGGGAAGGCTTGTGAGGTGGTAGATGCTTGGAGCATTTGTGAATAAGGTTACACGCTAGGAACCCTGGAATTTGGTAAGGCTCGTGGCAATAAAAACATCAGAGCATCACAAATCTTCCGCCTCTTCAATACAATCCGATGAAACAGGCATAACATCACATTGCATACATACTACATACTTATTCGACTCGAACAGTTTTGCAGATTTGTGCATTCAATACTTGGAATGTCAACCATGAGACCTCTTCACTTATATAATCCGTTAGTAGGTATACTAATTGTATGTATAATTACTCGGTCGCAACCATTGCAACAGTCAGCTGGCGGAGGAAATTCAACAATGTCACTAAGAAAACGGTTAAAATTAAGCATATAAATTCTCATCTGACAAAATAGCCTGAGTCCATATACGAGCTGTGCTGCTGTTGCTGACACCTATTAGCAATCGAACAGAGAATTCTCACGCGAGATGCCCCAAACTTCACTGGTCATATCCTAGTAAGCAGCAGCGGGAAGGAACATAAGATTCGGATAGAATCTAGACTACTGGCGTTCACAAGAGAGGTCGCTCGATATCCTCCCAATTCGGATGGCATACGATACGCATGTCCCGAGTTCGGTAGATGGAGCTAGTTCGAGTTACAAGCGCTCCTTATGTGCATATGCATGTTTGGTGTCATACGTGGGCGAGCCTGCCTTGTGTTTCCAGTGACAACCCTTGTTTGCCGTTCCGCCGATCACTAGGCTCTTGTCAATCATCGGCAGGCATGTGTCTTATCGGATCAGATGCGAAGGGTCAATAAGCGTAACTATAAATTGCTATCTGTCAAGAAACGACAATATTGCAACAGGGCTGTTAGAATATATGTCCTCTTGCTCTTATGGGGCTAGAGATGTGAAACCCCAGCTTCATGTACACATATCAGTTGTCTCTTTTCTTAAGTCTTGCAACTATACGTATGTACGTATCAGGGCAACTTTGGCTCGGTAATAAGTAACATTTATACACTCATATTTGGTTTCGCAATCGCGACAGAGCCACCCAACTCTCTGGGCTAGAGCAGGAATCAGTTCAATACACAAACGTACGTCTAGATATTCTCACAGCCCTCCCTACGCTTTTAAGATCGAGTTACGATCGAGTCTATGGCAGCGTTATAGAGACATGATAAAGGCTCCTCAGGCCACTTTGTGTAGTTCCGAGCATGTACTGCAGTGAACAGATAAGCTTATTCCCATGTTTCATGTTCCACGTTTCATAGTGGAATGTTGTTTGCACAGATATCATTTGAATACTGGTGTAACGAATGATTCTCACTTGTACGCATAATTTCTCAAGAAGTCAATGAGGAGCGAGGCGGAACCCTTCGACTGAGATTCGCCATCACACATTCCTTAGAGCATACCAGAGTACTAGATACCGGAACAGATACAAAAGAAACCAGCCACTTGTCCTTCCCTTGCTGGCCTGGACTTCATCAGTAAATCTGTCTATCAGTTCTAGCGCCTCACTCTTTGATATCCATTGCATCGGAGTGACTTATAGCCGTACATATGGCTCGCTCCCTCAACTACGTTCCTCTATTCGGTTAATGCTAAGACTCATTTTCCTCAACACTTCTATACATAGCTTCCCTATGGCTATGATGCAGCTCCTATCTTTAAGTAGTCCAACAAAAGTTCAAGTCTTTAGGCATGATGCTTGAACAAAACGGAAAAAATACAGGGAGCTAAATACGCAAATACCTGCAACATCAATGGATTCTGTACTGGTATTAGCAAGAATCCCATGGTCCCTGGTGCTACTTGTGGGTTCTGTGGAGTTTGATTATGAGCATCACGTCTCACTAGATGATTACCGTATGTTTCGAGGAAACTTGGGCATCGCCGACGAGAAGAATAGCTTTTCATGTACTTGAAAGTAAGCTGCTTGTAAGACTATCATAATTGGAACATCAGTGATGGGTTATGATGGACTAATCCGATATCTGATACAGTGATACCAAAGTATATTCATCTCACAGGCTTGTGACGTCACATCTGGATGGTTTTAGAGTGCTTTCAAACATTGACAGAAGATCGATTACATAAGCGGTGCTAACCCATCACGCGGCACATCTTCATGAGTTGTTGCGCCATCAAATAAAAAACAATATTCGATAGTATTGTTGAGGCGATGATCGCAGACCAAAAACTATCTTACTACAACTAGTTCCGACGATGCTCTCAATGCCTGTCTCTGGATCGGACGTTGTCGATTTACTTTAATGCAGTTCAGAGTTGACACCAATTTTGGCCCCAGAATCAAAACTCCCGGTGTAAGGGCGCGCAAGTCTCGTCAGTGATAAATTCGTCGAACAAGCGAAGGCATTTTCAAATGGTCGATCGATCAGTTCAACATGCTCGGAGTCTAGTATTATTCCAGTACGAATACCACAACCTAGGAACAGAATTTCTAGAGACTGTAATGCTTCCCTCTCGAAGCGGACGTGTCAAAGACTTTTACTCATGCCGTACGTATGCAGCGTATATGTTCCATCTGCGACAATGAATAAGTAACCATGGCCATGATTCCCTCATTGGTATGAGCTTCCCTATACTTGAACGCGTTCAGCTCCGGCATATCAGCAGATTCGTATGGCTTGCCGTATGCTCGCATGATAAAAGCCATCCTTTCTTCCGGAATGGCTCTCCACAATGATCATTTTGGAATACATGTGATCATATACCTCATTCAAGCTTTCATTGGTATACCAATGTTCAAGCCCACCTAATGAATGGTTACTGTGCGCGAAATCACGTGCTGGTCATGTGTCTCTGTTGTAGCTAGTATTTATAGGTTCTCCTCATGTAGTTTAGAGAAAGCAGTCAGTTCCTATCAACCCAAAACCCTCCTACGTGTGACGTGAGTGCTACCTAGAGCCTCCCATCCCTCTCCTCCACCGCAGGCACTACGTATCCAGTGACATTTCTACGGTATATACAAAGGCTTACTCTATAACCCTCGTACCTTCTATTCTTTTATATTACTGGCATCGGAGCTGTTTGGGCGACTCTTTTATCACGTTCTCCACGGGTGAAGTCGTCTATGTAACCGCGTGGCCATATGGTTCCTACAGCTTGCACTACAGTATTGCCTAACGCAGAGAGAGCTATCAATTAAGGGCAATCTTGGATTGTGGTTATAGTGGATATAAAAACCAATCTTCGTGCTTGTAATCTCATGATCGAAACAACACCGAAGCAGAAAGATCATCAATAAACGATGTCGTAGGAGATTGCAACGGCCATATATAATGAACTGCGTGACATTAGATTTCATCGATCTTTTGGCCTACCGTATTCCTCATTGCCTAATGGTATAGCAATTGGAACCCCTTGACGATTGTGAATTGAATTCTCTTCGACTAAGGCATAATAGGTAGGCAATTTCCCCATAGCCGTTTCAACAAAGGCTATATAATTGGAGTTGCCGTTTGATTGCCCATATATCATTCTCTCATTTCTCCTATTTTGCTGAATATCAATGATTTAATGTGTTTGAGGTCCAACGACTAGTTTCTATAACCTTGGCCGCGCTTCCGCATTTATGTTGATACTCGCGTCTTCCAGCGTCTTCCAGCGTCTTCCAGCGTGTGTAAGTTACTCAGTTACTTGTGAGAATTTGAATGAGTTCTTTTCTTAAGACTGATGTCGTCGTTCATAGATTAACAGAGCATCTAAATTCTATGTCACATTCTCTCTGGGGTGAAATAGCATGAAGGGTCGGCAGTCGGAGTTCCAATAGCCTGGGTGAGTTATGTCTTCGTTCCTTCCTCCCACCCAATCGCCTCACACACCACGCCACCGATAACTCAGGAAGCTACCCGTAGGATTTTCTATCATATATCTCTCAAAGTTCTACTCAATATCATCAAACATACCAAACATATAAAAAACACGGGTACTGACGCAAAATTAGTTATCTGCGGTTCAGGTCGCACTGTTCTCCCTTCGGGGCTCTGGGTGCAATTCCCGGCAGTACCGTTCACATTTTTTAATTCTTCTATCTTCTGATTAGATTTATAAGTGTCTTCTTGATTCTTTCAAGCACTGCTCTTCAGTATGATATTGGAGCTGGTAGTGGCTCGGCAAACCCATTGAGTATCGGGTACCTCGTTCCTTCTTCAAGCAATACACCCTCAGCCATTGATAAACCCACTAATTTTGAATCCACACACCTAGTGAATCTTTGTTTCATACATTCTTATGAGAGCCTATTTATTTTAATCTCATAAGGAAACACATAAATCAACAGCCATGTTCATGTGAGATTTCTTCCGGAAGTTGAGACTGTAGCTCATTTTCAAGGCTCTCATTATAAGACTCTGAACAATATATTGTCTTCAAGCGAAATCTGGGAGACATCTGATATTGTACACAGAATTTCTGTCACAAGCAAGCCCGGTATATAATGTCTTCCACGGATCTGATGTTCTTGTACTGAAATCGGAGCATTGGTAAGGTGTTCGGTGACTCGTCCTTCAGTAATATTTTCTTTTGCCTTTGATTTGCCACCTTGACCGGATCATGGCGAACCAGATCAGCCTCCCTTCTCCGTTGCGTGAACAATCTAAGAAGTCATATTTTAGATTCTCACAGAAAGACATCACAGGTAGAGCTCCGATTGAACAACCCAAGTCTACTTTTTTCTTGAGGGCATGTTCAGATGTGGCAAGCGAACTCCTCGTGCCTTCCTCCATTATCTAAAGCTCAGACGCAAGCAATCCCCGACATCTGTACACAACGATACAAGAACCTGTTTGATATATGATATAATATGCTGTATATATTCATCAAATAGGACAAACAAAAATAGGCACGTCAAGCAAGCGGTCAAAGCTCCTCCCAATACCGAAGGGCAGTGGTCTGTAAAATGATTCGTGGGTTCGAATCCCTCACGTGTCGTCCAATCAATTTTTTCAACATTTTTGACATTTCAGGATAAGGAGCTATATTCGAAAGTAATAATCTGCATTATGAACACTCGCTGGTCATGTAGGGAGTGACTTGATTGAGGCTTTTCGCGGGTCCAATATGCTCCTTCCCTCTTCGACGAACGTTTAGAACATTGGAGCTGCAGAATCTTTCAATACATTCGGGCAATAATATTTGCTTAACAGGTTGAAATTGTCTATATACATGAAAATAGCCACAAAATCTACAAGTGACCGGCTGTAATTCGGGTGGTAAAATGTAAAAACTGCCAAACAAATTGCATCAGAGTCATTTACTGGAGTTCAAGTAGGAATCCGGAACAGTCATCGTCTTTATCACTGTTGTCTGCCCACATGTTGAAACTCGTTTCTCGGAACGCTTTCTTTTGAGCGATGGTTGCTTCCTTTGTCGTTTTTCGCAACTGCCATTCGGCAAGGGGCGCTGCTTCACGAGCAACAGGCAATAACAATGCCCTGTTCTGGTTTTGCTCTGGACTCCAAATAAAGTCCCTGCAGCTCTCTAGAGTGAGCATGATAAGAGCTTTTAAAGTCAAGTTTGCGTCATTGCCACCATGATGAAGAGAATCATAACAATACGGGATGTGGAAGAATTTTAGAATCACCCAGAGACGTGCTCTCGTCTCTTTCTTGACAAGACGCCTAAATAGATCGCATGTGTCAACTACAATGATGTTTGGGAATTCACTTAGATCCGACATCAGTCCCATTTTTCTCAAATTGAACAAATCATGGAAAATCCCATTAGCTATCAGGATCACTTGACGGGTCTCTGTTGACTGAGGGAAAGGGCTTCCAGTTCGTAAGACCCGTTGAAGCAAATCTTTGACTTTATTCTCTTCCATGTATTCGGCTTCACCATATCGGAATCTTTTGCTGATTGTTTTGTAACGATGGAGTCCAAAGCTGTATGTCGATATGAGTTCATTCGTGTCAGACGTCGGCTTTTGCTTAAATTCTTGAAGGTATCTGGTATCCAGCGTACAGATGCCGATTTCGTTGAGCTGGGTTTGGTCCTTGCTCATCTCGAGGTCCATGGATACGATTATGCAGTCTTTCAAAGCATCGGGGCTGTCAGCTCGAAAGGGCTCGCAACTGCATTGTGGTAGTTGTGATGCCACTTCAGAGGGAAAACCAAAATTCTGTTGAAGTGTTTGGATGACTCTATCCTCCCGGCATGACTGGCAATGAGCGTCTGTACTTTTGCAGCTTCCTGTTCGAAGAATGTTTAAATCTTTGAGATGCGAAGTCATTTTGTAGGCGTTTTTTTCGAACGATGCAGTAATAGGTGCTAACATAGCTAGGTAATTGTGAGATAATAAGATATTGTAAGATAGTGAGATAATTGTAAAGTAGCTATATGGTCGTATAATGAGATTTGACGGGACAGATAATTGATGTTTTCGATGATAATTATAAGAGGGGGGAAATTGAGAAGATTTATAGGGATATGCTTAGTTTGGATAGAAATCTACTAACCTACTAGCTTAAGCCTAACATTCAGTGAAAGACGGACTCATATGTCATTACTAAATATTACGTTCAATAACCTAAACTAAATAGAAAGTTTTACTAGTCCTCCGGTACATGAAAGTCACTGGGCACCTTTAAAATCATGGTAAATTTTGTACATTGGATCAATCAGGTGTGGAATTGATATGATATGCTGAACCTCTTTGGAGTGTTGAAACAGCGAAATATCCCTCATCTTAATAACTTTTCAAACACTTCACCCTCCTAGATGTAGTCTAACAGAACACAATATCGGTACCCAGAGTAAGATAATATGATGTAGTCAACTGCATCCTCCATATCACAAAAATAAGTGATTGCAAATCCATATCTTAAATTTTTCTTCCTCTCCATCGCTTCGTCGCCTTAATCGACTTTCCTGCTGCAACCGCTGCCCACATTCTCTTCTCTTCTTCCTCAATCATACGTCTCTCGAGATTCCGACAAGCTTGCTTGAGACTTTTCATGAGCTCCGGAGAAAGATCTTCACGTTCCTGACGTTGCGGGTGGTCACCTTCTGAGTCCGATAATGAGGCAGACAAGGAACTCGGTCCAGGCGCCATCTTCGACTTAAGCCTGAAGGCTGTCTGTGAACGATACATTGTAGAGGTGTTATTTGTATTTGATTTTTTGAGATTTAATATACAATGATGATGCTTAAAATATATCTGAGGTTATGAAAGATTCTGCAAGATAATATTCGAGATGTACGAGATTTTCTGCTTCGGTACAGCGTCGTTATGAGGAGGAAGAAATGGTGATATATCGAATGTAATTGACTTGAGCTGTATGAGAATATGTATTCGTCTTGCAAGATATTAATGACGCAGGTTTTGAAGTATATTTAGTATCGATAATTGAATACGGCAAAAATGAGTGTGGATGAAGCTAAGTATGGTAGACTCCCTAAGCTGCTTGGCTAAGCGAACTCTAGTGCGAGACGAACTTCATTACTAAGATTGAATGAAGCTAAATTTATTATGGTACACGTATCTCATAAGCTTTTTTCATCTCTCAAGATCAACATGAAAGTTTTATTACATAGATTATGGAGAAGATATAGGAGAGCTCAGAGCGGAGAGTTGGCAAGTAGGGGAATATGGACTTTGGCTCTCTCCCCGAAACGTATAAGGTTTGGAAATTCGATAAACTTACGGTTTTTTATTCTGACTGCTTTTCATACTTCCGTTCAATGGACATATATATGCTTAGTGAGAATGGTCTGTGGCTTTTCTGAGGCTCTGTGAGATATCATGACACAAATACCTAGATCAACTAGTCACAGGGACTTGCCCAAAGATCGCGAAGTCTCCACACTTTATTACAACTGTATCAGAGCTTTTAAATTGACGCCCCAAGAGCTTACTTGCACCTCCTCAATTTAGATACAGTTCTATGGCTGTTTCTGGATTTTCGAAGAAATTGGAAACTTTTGCAGAATTTGATATTTTCACTACGTTCTTTGACATTCATCCACAGTGGCCCGAGCATGGTGTCTCGGAATTTTTCTTGATGCAATTCCAGAATTTTCTTTCACTGTCTTATATCTTGTTGCTGGGAGATGCTGTCTAGTTCTACATCAATCCTATTGTGCTGTGAGTGTTTCATATTATAACTCACAAAGGCAGATGCTTATTGTATATTATCCTGTACATGAGCATCAAAAATTGGTTCAAATCAGTCCATCAATTCGCATCAGTTCCTTAATTACACCATCACTGCAACGAGCACTGAAACCCTAACTTCGAATCACAAGTACCACATCACATATTCTTCACGATGTCAAAGATGCCAGCACAGAAGCAACACTCCGACAAACTTCTTGACCTTAAACTTCAGAGAAAGAGAGCATCAATCATAAAAATCAATGCAGAAACCCGAAAAATAAAGGCAGAAGCAAAATGGTTGGATGCACAAACAAAAAGCATCATCATTTTCAACAAACAGGCCAAAGAAGCTACCAATGGTAGTAATCCAGGTACATGAAGGGAAGACAGGAGATGGGAGTTGACTCGGAGTGCCTCTTGAGAGGTCAAATTGGGACTATTGAATCTTCTTAATGGCGAAGTCAGTAAAGAGGATGTGGAGGAGTGTTGAAAGGGTATTGAATGGGTTTTGCACTAGCGGTGAATGGAAAGCATGTTCCATTCAGAATGAAGCTTCCTTTTGTGCTATCATAGAAGATATGTCTGTTTAGTATTCACAATCATGAATAAGTTTTTTTGGCCTTCATGCTCTTGACTTTGTAGTGCATCCAATTATCTCTCTCTCCCTTGCCTCTTAAACTTTGTTCTCTCTTAAGTCTTTCATCGATCCATTTTTTGAAAAGCTTGGTGTCGTTGTGACTGTCACCTTAATCCCTGTGACAATACTCACACTTTATATGAGGCTCACATAAAACTAGAGATTGTTGCCATTCACAATAAAATCATCATCATTACACATACTCCATTCCCTTCATAAAATTCCAGATGTAATATTATGAATATCTACCTCGTAGACCTCATCTTAAGCAACTGTGATATCCATTTGCCACTACAATATCTTGAGAAATGTTAGTAAGTACCTGTAGAATACTTAAGACCGCTGTTTAATGGAAGTTCAAGGGTTCTCCGAGGAGCATGCTGTTCGAACTGCAAAATAGTCTTTCACCTTGTAATACAATACAGGGGTGTGATAGCTATCAGTTCCTGATGGAAGAAAGAATAAGATTTGGGACAAAACACTATGACGTTTGAAACCCAATTCAATACCTCAGTCCTATTAGTTTCTTCAATTAAAATATAGAGAACAAGTTGAAGAAGAATCATGTTAAAATTGAAACATCTTTTCGGATATGCTGGCTACTTGAGCGTCTTATTCCTGTTCATGAAAAGACAGCTTACCAAGTATTCGTCAATTGGGAATGAGATGATAGCATCCAGTTCTTGGACTCACAAAGAGAATTTCATTTTACAAGCCAGACCCTTTCTTCAAGCCATTTAAATAGTAGAGATCCACACCTTTGCATAGCCACCATTTTGACTGTGTAAAGCCATTAATGATTTTGATCACCAGGCCTTCAGCTCAAGCAGTGAATTGTTGAGATCATCAGTTAATCTTTATTGCTGTACCAGTTCAATGACATAGTCAAGAGCGGATCAAAAAAACCACTGTAATAAAACAATACGGTTGAAGCTTCCCTAACAAAATTCCAGCCAATACAAAAGCAGAATCGCGAGCCGAGAATCCCCTTTCTTCAAAACACAACCACCATCTTTCCAACACAAGTTGTTTTTAAACAATCACTCTTCCATCAATTGATCTCTGGACGAGGATTCTTTGATGCCAATCTTTGTCATTACTGTACTCCCCAATAATTAATCTGCCAACATGTCGTCATTTTCTGTCCCCGCTGTCCGCAATGCTACTGGTGCCTCTGCTGAGAATAGCGTAACAGCAATCATCATGCGCAATCGAGCGATTCTCTACGAAAGCAACAATCCCACTAGTCCTTTCAATCCTTCTATGTTGAATTTACTCAATAGCATGGTATGTTATCTTCTATTCATACTCAAATCTAGGACTTTCTTCTCATTGTCAATATGACTCTAAATCTCTATCAATCTGCTTTGGGTCCCAGAGGGGAAGGGGAGACTTATCATGCGATACTTCCTCATTTCACCCTTTCCAAAAGTCATAGCTAAGACAATCAAAGCCCAACGACGAAGCTTCCGAGTCCAGATTATTTGCCCGCGTATCCGAGAAAAGACAATCCCACATCGACACCAGCATTCTCCTCGATGGTGCAGCCGACATCCTTCAACAGTCTGCCGAGAAATCCCCAGACAACTCAAGTACCCAAAATGAAACTATCGATGACAAATCCACAACTGCTTCTCTCTTCCGCTGTTGCCAAGTTAGTGTTCTCTTCTCCTTTTTACATATTTTACCGTTACATTTCCCATTTCCATGTGATATAAAAACTAAAATATACATATAGTGTCAGCAAGCATCCAATTCGCCAATTTGCGGAAGAGAAGAAGAGAAAATCGGTGTCTTTCAGGGAAAAGAGCAGAAAATCCTCGTGGTCAATAGTGAATGCGAACATGAGAAGTGTTCTCGATGCGTCAATGTTGATGAGGATGGTGTGCGTGTTGGTGTCAAGCCTTGGGAATTGGAGTGGACAGGTCCTGATGTTTCCAAACAGGCGTAGATTTTGATGTGGAATTGGAAAGTGCAGTGGCTGTGAGAAAGGCTTGGTTCATTCTGGGGGATTGGGATGGCTTGGCAAGTTGAGAAAAAACTTTGCGGTACGGCTATAACCTAGGTAGTGATTGCCAATTACAACAGGCAATGTAAAGAGTAAAAACTCGATGCGGCAAGACGAGTTGTTGCCCCATAACAGCCCAGTATACCACATCTCATCAGCAATTCGAAGGCTAATGATTGCACATTGTGAATTGCAGTTTTGGTCATTAGAAAGCCAGTGATCTCATAAAATTCATCTCTGATTTGGCATCGAAAGATCTAGGTATTATTAATCTATGTATATGAAACCATTCTCAAATATATGCTGCAACAATTGCCGTTCTTTCAAATCTATATACTCTCGCAACAGTGTGTTCAAGGATTTCTTTGTTCCTGCGCGGTCCCGTCTAAAGGCCCTCCACTTTAATACACAGAAAGAAGATCAGTATCTTAATTCTCCAAAAGAAAAAGTCAAAGCGATCATCGAGTATCTCACTTCTCAGAATAAGTAGCTGGGACCGCATCCCCTTCTACCTCAGGCACCTGAAGCTGTTCATCCGGTTCTTGTCGGAGGCCTTCCGCTGGCGCTCCTTCACTTTCCACGAAATGCGATATGCGTTCTCGTGGGAGCCATGATCCTACGGGTGTAAACCACCAGGAAATCAGAGCTAGGATTGTTACACCTGCCATAATTATTGGCGCGTCTGTGATGTATCAGTGTATGGCAAAGTGATGAGCGGCTGTAGAAATGATGGAGGGGTACTTACAATTCAATGTAGCTGCAGTGACAGGAAATTCATAAGGACTGAAAAGGATTGCCACAACCCAACCATTCCAAAAGATTGAAATGAATTGAAATGGTCTACTCCATCTACCTAAACTCCATCTTGGCTTGGGAAATGTATGTGGTGTCAAGAAAAATCTCCCAAAAGCAATAAGTCCATACGCGGCCGCCGATGGAACACCAGCAGCGGATATGAGGGATGTGAATGCGACTGCAGAAGGTAAGATGGTGCAAGTCACAAGCGAGGCACAACCCCAAATTACAAGGACAGCGTTTCGGGGTTGACCTTCAGGTGAGACACGTGATACCCAACCCGAGAATGGAAGAACACCATCACGAGCCACTGCAAAGACAAGTCGAGATGCAGCGACAATAGCAATCGCGGTATTGAACCAAAGTGCAACCACTGCAATGATGTTCATGAAGACATGTCCACCTTGTCCTAAGACAACGGCATAGAGAGGTACGAATGGTTGAGGCGAGCCGTAAGAGAACAGAGTATCCGGATCAGGTGTGCAGAACAGAAATAGAATGATGGTGGCAAACCCACCTACTCCACTTACAATCACACTCCAGAATATGCCTCTAGCGGCTGTGATCGAAGCGTTTTTGGTTTCTTCGGCAACGTGTCCAGAAGCGTCAAATCCAATGAGGATACCAGCAGTAGCGAGATAAGACAAACACCAATTCCATCCAGCAGGTGCACCGGTTCCATTGTAAGTTGTCATAAACGCCTCCTCTGCAGTTCGGAAACCGATGGTTCGGGCAGCTCCTATTGGTAGCCAGATGAGGTTGAGAAGAAAATCAAGCATGACTAAAAAGCTCGATATCCAGAAGACATACTTGAACAGACGGGCTGATTCATATGTCAATATTTAACACTTGTTCCAATTAAGTGTGACAACTCACGTGGTAGAAAATTCACGATTGCGGCTAGTGCAAGGAGAACCTCAGTACAAATCCATTGAACTGCTCGGAACTTGATATCACTGGTATCCGTTGGAAAATCGACGTTGAAGACAACAATTTCCTGATAGATATTAGACAACATCCAGCAATGAAATCCAGAACTCGCTCATGGAGCTGTGGAGATATCACGTGCACGTTAACTTACCGAAAGCATGTAATTGACAGCTCCTTGGGTATTGCCTGCAAGTAATTAGAACAAATTTTAGGAATCATGAACCCGAGATCAGCTTACTTGCACAAAATGTCATCCAAGCAGTAGTACTCCACCACGCAACAACGAATCCTAAAAGTCGACCATACTTGGCTCCTCCAGCTTCAGCTGCCCAGAGATAGATGGAACCAGCTGAGGGTGACGCAGAACAGACCTCTGCTATAACTGCTGCAGTAATGAAGGTAAAAAAGCATGTTACAATATAACTCGTCCTATATAGTCAAAGGTGTTAGAAGTCATGCGAGAAGTTATATATTTCCGGTATACAACTAACCAATAAGCTAAAGGACCTCCAGAGGCAATTCCAGTGGTGTAAGTAACTCTTACACCTCCAACGAAGTACAACGCAGCGAATGATGTTGAGAAGTTCTCGAAGAGAGTGTATGTTCGGTGTAACACCTATATCATTTTTGTGAGTTTTTGGGTCGTTGTATTTTGGATGAAAATTTTGACTTACGGGTTTGTAGCCAAGAGTTTCCTGATCGAGTAGATAAGGTTAGTTTTGACATCCATCATCAGGATTGATTGAGGTTAAAAGCGATTACTAACCAGTTGAGCATCATCTCTTGCCTCAATTATGACACTCTTATTGTCTTCCCCATTGTGAACCATGTTGTCACTGGTGATCTAGTACTTGACTAAATATTACCTATGGATGGCTTTGGGAAGAAGGAAACAAGTGAAGATAGAAGTGATACTAGTCACACTGTACCTAGCAAGTCATTTAGTACTCCGCGCTGTGCCGCCTTATATTCCCGAGAATATCCACTACGATGTTCAATTAGTACACGGTACAAATCACGACAGAGGAAAGAGATTTCAATGGCGCTAACCATTTCATTTTAGCCGGAGAACCAAAATCTTAATGGTCGGTCCGTTTGTCATCGATTTATACATATTTGGCCCGTTTCCTGCCTTGATGCAATCGTATTAGTATCAAACTTTTGTCACAGAATGAATGGAAAGAACGGCACGGGACGGGACGAAGATGAATGATCGGTATAACAATTTGCATTAACTATTACAGTATATGCGATTGATTACCTACCTAGTATGTCGTAGAAAAATGATAGCTATTGTGCCCCACTTCTAAAGTCACCCCACCGAGCCACTTCAACGTAAGGTTACTAGGCCTTCTTTGGGGGGGAAAGTATTTTGTGTTTTGAACAATATGTCTACAAGAAATCGTAGTGTTCTCATTGTATTCTCATTTATATGACTTATTTTGATGCCGACCAAATACTTCCCTCGTCATTCGAGTTGAAGACGACAGCGAATTGATTGATTGAAGGTTCAACTGTTGACCAGAAACCGTTTGGGGGATGCATGCAAACAACCCTTGGAAATATCTCCATCACGCTTTTGTTTCAATTCCAAAATGGTCTTCTTTCTCCCACGACGACCTTCTGATCGTATTCCAACAATAACCTTTACAGTTGTTTGATTTGGTGCTATCTCGGGATTTTGCGTGCAATTGAAGCATGAGGCGTTAGATGCCCATCACACACACAAACTTGCCGACGATCGTGTTGAAGAACATAGCTTCGAACGTTACTTAATCCTTATGCTCCGAAAAGAACAAAATTGCCCTCTCTTTTCCTCCCAAGCCTTACAATTTCAAACCGTTTCGTCCGTTCCCCACTGCACCCATCAAATTTGATGATGCCCCATTGTTACATCTCGTCGATCGCTGAGTGTCTCCTATCGTACATTGATCCACTCATCACTAGTCTACGAAGTGAACGATCAAGAACAAGCTCAAAGATATTTTTGAAATACTACTTGATACGATTAAGAGATTGAGATATAGTTAACCATTCGCTTTTATGAAGTATACTAGCTCTAGTTAGAGCTACACTTCAGTCCAACACGCCTGGAGCATTATGAGTCACGCAAGTGTGTTGCCATAAATACATTTATATCAGTCTGCATCATACGAGAGAAACTTATAGATGACGCCATCATGACTTATTGGAGGCGAATCTTACCTCGAAAGGGGCATATGGCCTCATCAAAGAGTCGTATTGCAATGCTTACTGGTACCCCCAAAAGAAATTTAGTTTATATGCTCTAGCTATCTACCTTTGTGATCTGAGAAAAGATTCGAACCTGCTTATAAGCAATGTTGATTTCCTTGCAGACATGCAGCCAGCATCCACTATCTGCTATCTCATCCGCCCATTCCATCCTCTCATCTTTCCATCTCGATCTTCACTTGCCAGCCTCCACATTGTCACTTTAATCTACCTGCTCACAACTACATCTCCATCTACCTCGGCTACAACTTTTCCGCGCCCCTTCACTGGCGGTAGTCATGCTTGTTCTTTCTGTGCACCTCTGGTCTTAGACTTCGGAAGTCGTCTGGCACTCCATACCAAGATATATTCAGTTGTAACATTAAGTACTATTTGACTTCACCGACACAAGTGTAGAATTGCATTAGGGCTATTGTTTGAGGTCTCTCTTGGTTTAACGTTGTCGAAGATAGCGGTCTTCATTTCGATGATTATTTTTAGGTATATGAAATGAAGATTAATATTATGTTGGAGAAAATAGCACAGAAAGGAAACGTGGCATTTAATTCTTGAGTCAATTGGGATTTAGGCAATCATGCATCAACTGACGTTTATCAAGTTCATTTTTTCTCTTAGAATAATCTATCTCTCCATATATCAAGGAATGAATATCGGCCATTTGAAGATAACAGCCTGATACCATCATCGCACATCACAAAATAACCCATGATACCTGGTACGCAATGGTAAATCGGTCCAAGATTGGTTCCTACCATACACCACAAACAAGCACGTCTTTCGCACCGGAGACGAGCATATGAAACCAATGCAGCCAGGGGGTTTAAAGGAGATAGAAAATTCTGGCGCTAAACTTCCTTTACCGAAACCAATCAGATTGATTCATTGAAACTACACACCAGGATATATGCAATGACCAATTGCTGTGGTACTGTCCTAAGCACTCTACCAATTTCCTTTCATAGACGTCTAGGATTAGAAATGAACATAATTTGGTGACCTAGGAGCTGAAAGAACACTGATGAATGTAGCCCATGCGTTAACCTCCTTTTGTAACTCATCTAGGATCCTAAGCGAGAGCAATTTACTACCAACAAGGCCCTGAACAGTGCGTTGTCACTGTCGCTAAACCCTTTTCGCAAACCACTTGGGACACTGGGTGAAAATAGCTAAGCGCAAGAGCTCGGAACATTATCCAATCCCGTTGTCAGCTCATGGTTGTTTTCTTGTAAATTATAAGTTCTTCTGATCTCGGCAGTTAATTCTTCACTGGAGAATTGAATCATTTTTCTGGCTTCCTTTACATATCCTTTAGCTGAAACCTCCAAACGGCTCTTTCGATTTAATTTCTCCAAGTTTCTTTTATCACAGCCCTCTGATCTCTCTACACGCTTCCCAGACGATTAGTTTCCTAGAGTCTCGTGGCCCTGATAAAGTTCCCTCCTCGTTTCAGCATGTCGCATGATAAGCATACCGTCGGTAGTATTATTCAAAAGTTGAAAGTTTACGATGTAGAACAGACCGTAGAAGCTTTGTTAGATCAGGAAGAGGTAAGTGATGTCGTTTTCTGCACTTTGTCAGGAGAGATAGTTATAACTTCGCCTACAGTTTACCAGCTTTCTCTGCGATATCCTCACATCTTTACCCACAGAATACAAAAGAGCTGCTCAGAAAATGTTACGCAAGACCAACCAAACCAAAAAGAAGCAGACTAAAAGTCCAGCGCTGGCACTCGTCATTACTCACAACTTTTCTTTACCGCCTAGTGTACAAGATCACTATCGAGTATGGAAGGAGAATCCCTACCGATTTTGGCAGCCCTTTGAGATTTCGAATGCTAATCGGTCAGTTGAGGACGTCGCTATTGAGTCATACCTTGTGGTCCGAAATTCACGTCTGCGACAGGCGCAAGACATCATCTTTCGAAGGTTCCACGTTAGCTTCTTATACCAGCTCGCATTGTTGTTTGGTCATGGGCAGAAAATAATGACGAATAGATTGCATAACGTTCTGCACCAACGACTGATCACAGCATTCACACAATGCAACAGAATCACTGATGAGATGGACGTCGTTAAAGCGAACCTACAAGTTTGGGTCGCTGCTGGGGCGAGATATAATAAGATATGTATGGCTCTTGACAAAGGCGCCCTATTCTTGATCCCACAGATACCAGACGATATGTAAGTCGATATACTTTTCACCCTTCAGATTAGTATACTAATAATGTAGGTGGGAGAGTCCAAACTCTCTAAAAGGTGTAGAATTCGATGAAGCAATGGCCCATCTGAAGAATGAAGGCATCATGGAGCTTTCAAATCAGCTTGAGGCTGACTTTGTAGCCAACCAAATTCTAAATGTCGCGCTTGACCCTTATAAATGGGATGTTGTTGATTCAAGAACTGTCACTGCCAATCTATCAACCGAGCCAAGGACTGTTCCCGTTGGCCCATACGCCGAGCCAAGAGTTACTAAAGCAGATCCGGACATCACATCACAAGCTATCACTGCCGGCCCATCTATTGCAGCAAAGCCTCTTAACACCAAGCCCATTTCAATCTCTTCGCTATTAAATCTGCCAGAAGCGGCACAGGATTCTGATAATACATCGAGAGACATAGATTTACGTCTGGACCTGCGCACCTCTGGTGAGAAACGACAACGTATTAATTGAGTCTCCGCTTATGATCCAGTTCTTACAGAGCAGCTGTGGTCGCCGATTCCAGATATGATTGTGTTGGGTGGGCAAGGAGAGGATGGACAGAAAACGTCTTGTCTATGGTATGATTAGATGCTGGTTTCACAATTGATAAATTTGTTATGCAACACTTATGTTGTTTTTAAGCTTTCATTACCAATTCAAATATTTTTACACCTGCAAACACTGAACCGCTGAGAAGTATGCAATCCTGCTGGAACAAAGTTGTGAGATGATGAGTAAAAGTTACACCATCTGGCATCTGTGACAATGCTTATCTAGCTAAGATCAGCAACAGATTTAGCTTCCCATAACATTAATCTCATCGAATGTATGCTGCCATGCCGTGTTTTTGTAATCGTCACAATGGTATGTCTAACCTGAAACCTCTATGTCACTGAGTGCGGGGCGAACCACTTATCTTTAAAGCTGCTGCACTGATCAATAATGATGACAATCAAAATTTAATCAATTATGTATGCATCTCGTCTGACTTTCAATTAAATGCTATCTTGGAATGAGGTCAAGGAGATTTAGATGGTGACGCAATGGTAAAGATACCTATGAAGCTCGAGATGGCTCAATCTAAATATGCTGGGGTTGGTATATAATGTTAGAAGCTGTAGAAAATCATTAGAAAAGTTCCACTTACCTCAGGTTATTTGAGAAAACAAATCCAGTATATAAAGAGGACATAGATGATGTTGAAATGTGGTTGAGTTCATTAATATGCTTACATGCTATTGGCACGAGTAGAACGAATGCTTTACCTGATGAAATGGACGGTTCACATACTCAATCTTGGTATTAAAAGCTCAAAATTTGAATATAGTAAAAAATAATAATTGATGTCTGTCTTAACCATGGGGATGAAGATGTAAGATGCTTGTTTACGAAAGATAGAAGTAGAGTGCCAATAGTTGCCAAATATATTGTTCTTCTGATTTTAACTACCAATCAATCAGGTGTTGTGGTTTAGTGGTATAATTCTTGCTTAGGGACTTATTAGTCTTTATTGATTAATTCTCCATGTAAGAGGTCCCCGGTTCAATCCCGGGCAACGCCCCAAAGTTTAATTTTTGCATCTTTTGGACCTGTTTTTTTTGCTCTGCTCTTGGAAGTAAGAAATATATACCTTTGGATCAGACGCGATATCAATCAACGTTGTTGTTATTGCTAGCATTCTTTTTTGCCCCTCAACATCATTTTTTTTTGAGATACAATTGTTGAGTGAGATCTTGATCTTATATAAGCACAACCTCTCTGTACTCACTTGTGCGTCGATCGCTATGTAGATCTAGAAGAGTCCGTAGATAAATTTTTAACATCTATTGATCTCATGAGATCTTATTGAGCACTCACTTATTCAAGTAAGAGTTAGAGATGGAAAGATATCATATGTGGTATCATTCTTCTATCATTTGCCCGTTGCATATATGCACATATTCATTCGCACACAGTTTACCTATCTCCTCCTTCTCGCCATGATCATTATCGTGAGATGTTAGTATATGTAGGTCGATATTCATGGAGAAAACAATTACTTGTGTCAATCATTGTCGACCTCAATTGCCCGATAAAAATATTCTGTTCATATTCCACCTTTCTAGCACGATCAATCACATTTGGTATGGAAAAGCCAGCTGATGAAAATAGATCAAATCAACAAATAATGAGACAAATTCTCCGTTTCTGTTGTGCCCCTTGCTTGCTTCTAGAACACTGATAAGTAAGGCCAGCCATGGCTTTCCACTGTAAGATGTGTTCTTTCATTCCTGTATTCAATCTTTCGGATTAATCCTCCTCATATCATTGAATCATGAGTTCCTTCACCGACAACCTCCTCCCAATCTATATCGTTGGAGAAACCATACGCGCGAATTACGCATACTTTGCCTTTCATACAGCACCTCAGATAACTCCATCATTGATTGCGCTGCTTTCCGAAACTTTAAAGCTTGCTATCGCAGCTATAATTATCAATCATTCTGAGGAAAGTCTTTCTTCTACCAGAAAAAAGTTTAATAGAAATGGCTCTAAAGATGTTTTGCAATACGGTGTTCCAGCAGCCTTTTACCTCATCAATAACCTGATATATTTCACGATCCTGCCTTCCACATCGCCAAGTCTTCTTCAAGTATGTATGCTTGCGAAAATACCAGCGACGGCGATCCTGCATCATTTCTGGGTTAGGAAGCAAGGGAACGCTCGATCGTGGATATCTCTTGGATTCCTCTGCTTCGGGCTCTTTCTCTTCAATATCCCTTCGGGCGATGATACGAAGGGTTGGCTTGTGGCTCCCGTGGCAGGATTAGTGATAGCGGTATTTTCTGCAATCGCTAGCATTGCTAGTGAATCTCTTACCAAGACTGGGCCATTCTGGGAATCTCAACTATGGCTATACCTTTGGGGAGTGTTCTTTTCCATCGTCTCATACCCCATCGCTACTTGGATGACGACTGATCGGGGGACGAATTTGAACCTCTCGTTAACATCTACCGCAACGATTGCTATATATTTCTCATGTCTCACATCTGGGGTCGGCTTGATCGTTGCTGCTATGCTGCGGAAAAAAGACAATCTTATGAAATTGGTTGGAACTTCGATCAGTCTGCTCACGATTGCAGCAACTCAGTATGTCATATTCCCCGCATTACGATCATCGGGCTTCACGGCGTGGAAGATAATGGGTGGATTGGTAGTCATAATCTCAACTGGCTGTTACAATTATTTCAAGGATACATCTCCAGAGAACGTCAATTCGTTTAGCCGGTTGCTTCCCACCTCCGATGAGTACACTGAAGCTGGCGAGATCTCAATATCGGAGAAATCAATTGCTACATCGGCGCTGGAAAGAATGCTCTCATGGTTTCCTTATATTCAACAGAGATCCTTATCCACTTCGTATGGGTTGGTTGAAACTCGGGAAGCTGAGAGCGAAGAGAGATTGCCATCTGCCAGTAAAGATTAAACTCAAGCCCCGGAAGTTCGCTTCCTCGCCTGATCCTGATTAAAAGGTCATTTGGAAACATGGAGATCTTCGGGAAGCTCAAGTCATTGACATGTTGGATGAGGTTTGAAGAGGTCGACTATTGGTCATGATCTTCTTTCTCGGTGGCTCCAGAATCGGAAAGTCGGGGGCAAGTTTGCAAAGCCATGCTTTCTTGATATCATCTAGCCATAGATAAGACCGGTATTCCTATTTTGCTGTGCTCCCAATCTTTGTTAGAAGTTTGGGTATTCTTAGAGTCAATAATATATGGAAACCACCAAGTCATCCGGAAATTCAAGATATATTGGGTAGCTAAGCGATTATTCCCTATCGTTCTTCTGATCGTATGCAGGCTTGTTTCACATTATTCCCATTGACTGTTACTCTTGGCCAATTGTTATCTATTCATCAAGCTAACCATAGTTCTGTGAATAAAATGTGGCTCTATAAATGACCATTCCTACACGCTTCGTCCCCAGCCGCATGACCCGCAAATTATTAATCCCAATCACTGTAGATCTAACGATTATCCCTAAAATTGAATAGAAGTTTTAATACTCGGCAATACGCGAATCATAAAACTTTTTCATTCTCCTTTTTTTCCATCTACGCAGATAGTTAACAAAATCAATAACAAAATCCCAGAACTCATTTCTCTACCATCTCATCTCCCAAATGCATCTTTAAAATCTCAAGTTTTCCCAGACTTCCACATAAATCTCTATCTCATCAACCTGCACTACCCAAATCCTTCCACACACCACCTTTCTCTCCTCATCCCCCAGAATATGGGCCCCCTCCCCATATCCAACATATCGCTAGCGAGTATCTGTACAGCCTATTCTGACAACTAGAGCATGGATACCTAGAGTACTCCTCGGGACTACAACTCGTTCCCAAAGAACGCATAGATCGGGATTTACGAGGCACCCCCCCTCCCCATCCTTCTGGATATCTCATCTCATCTCAAACAAACACCAGGATATGAACATCAGCAGCATGCGATTATCGTCAAAACCCAGATTGCGCAATTAAACTCTTGAACAAATTCGCACCTGCAAGTATGTATATAAATGGAGGCCAGACAACATTACCTCAAATATGGAACTTCTCACAAACTCCGTGGGGAGTCTTCCTGCAGTAACAGCTTATAGATTTTCTCGGTGAAACAAGTTGAGGCGAGAACAGAAGAGATTTTGGAAGCTTCCGTACCAAGAACAACATATGCTTACAGTAGGCATTTCATCTCAAACTTCCCAATCACTACAAGACGAGATCTCGATCCTGGAATTTTGCGTCGAATGACCTGATCTTCTCTGATTTTCGTTCAGAAAAATACAAAACCAGATGTAGAAAGAAAGATATAAAACTTTTATTCACATCACTCAACTGGTCACGCATGTATAAAGATCAGAAATTGAAGAACACTTATAATCTCATATCGTTTCGTCATCTATCGATTGCATCGATTGATGAGTAAGTCGAGTCAATCAACACCATGCTCAAGAGCTTCCATGTTTCTATGCCATGTCACCCCTCACAACAACTCCCCACTCCAGTGATGCCACTGAGTTCTACTATGACCTCCGCTCCACATATCATGAATACCAGATACACCACTAACCCAGCATGCATACCTACCGTCCATCACCCACCTACCCATCTGTATGTTCATAACAGCGATTGTGTACTCTACAGAGGCGAAGGAAAAGTAGAGTTTATGTCTGTGATCTTCTGTCCCCCATCCGAGACGTACCAAAACAAATAACGCCAATATAAAATGTATCCGTTTCCGTGTCGTACTTTCGAGAAAGGGGAGAGCCTGTTAATATCGCGGATAAGAAACTATCCGCAGGAAAAGAAAATAAATCAAATGTGTGCATATAACATCTACGGGAAGCCCCCAGCCTGCAGCTTCCACTATCTATCTTAACCTTCTCGATGCCGTGAAAAACGAGCCTTGACCTTTTAGACATCTTAAAGTGACCGAAATCTCTTCTGGGCCACGGTTTAGTCCTGTATGTACTTGGCCACTCTTGGATGCCCTCTGTAAGCGCGTAAATCATGGCATGCCCCGTAATTGTTGATATCGCATCTTGTCTTGGGTTTTCTTCTCCGAATGTATAGGGTCTTCCATCCAGAGCAATCTTTTTGTCTATATTTGTTTGAAATTTATCCGACAGTTCATTATACGCTCTGTGGAGCAAAGGTTCCGGTCGGCGGAGGACTGTTGACCATACTATTTCGTTTGTTGCGGCTCTTTTTCATCTGGCTCTTCAACGCGCTGGAGTCCAATGGCTTCAGAAGTTCAAAGCTGCAAAGTAATTCTGTCGAAACACTCATGACGGCTCCATAATTGTCGAATTCGCCACAATAATTTGGCGCAGAGAACACCGTAACAAGGACTCGACCTTCAAAAAATTCGTAACCATCTTCAACAACCATGTGTGCCCGACAGACCAAATCAAAATCATGTCTTAACAGAAACTCCTGAATGACCTTTTTACCAAACGAGTAACTAACGCCTCTCTCGCTCTGCTCCCAATCTGCTTCCTGGTCTGCAGGATCGGACCACAAAAGATCATTAAGTAATCCATAGTCAGGGACGTCTGTTGGTCGAGCAATATTTCTGATATCATCCATATGGCTAAGAGCAGGAGATAAGCCGCCATGAACACAGAAGATTTTCCCTGCGACAATTGCGGCGATAGGTAGCTGGCCACAAAGTTAGTCAAAAGGCATGCATACTAGATCAGAAGGCGGCTACATACACAATTAAAGACATCTACAAACGTCTTCCACACTTTGACATTAGCTCTTCGTTTACACTCATCATAGAATCCATAGACTCTAGTAACGTTTGCGCATTCGTGATTACCTCTTAGCAAAAAGAAGTTCTCAGGATATTTAATTTTGTAGCACAAGAGCAATAAAATTGTCTCAAGGGACTGCTTTCCTCGATCGACATAGTCACCCAGAAATAAGAAGTTTGACGAAGGAGGGAATCCACACATTTCGAACATGCGTATGAGGTCCGAGTATTGCCCATGTATATCACCTACAATCTTAACTGGGGCTTCCAATTCAATCAGTGGCGGTTGCTCTAATACAATCTCTCTCGCTCGAAGACATATTGAGTTGATTTCTGCACTTTTAAGACAAACTCCCTTTGTACTTTTGCCCTGGTATCCTGCATCCAAGAGTCGCGAAATATAGTCGTCAAGATCTTTATCTTTCAAACTACCCATAGAAATTTGTGCCGAGTTTGAGGTTGAGAGTGCGGTTTCATTAGATCCATTCATCGGAGCAGCTAGCAAGGTAGCTGTGTCAACAGGGTTAATCTCATTTGCTCTCCTGACCAGTATAGATTGCCCAGCGCGACCTCCGACTGCGTAAGGATTGACTGTGCCGGAAGGGGGTTGGTCGGAGACATGATCTACCTCACCACTACGTTGTGCAGCGCTGACATCATGATGTCCAGACTTCACCGAAGCAGATTGAACGGGCGATGGGGGAGGTTTGAGATCATCGGTTAGTGAAGAAATATCTTCCGAAGAATCTTGAGGTGATGTTGGTGAGCCTGGTACAGATGATGCCCTGCCCGATTTAGCGCTTTTTCCCGATTTCATTGAAGCAACATCGGATTTGTCGTTTGAATCTATAAGGCTACCTATTCCAGCAATCGAGTTTCTTGGGCTGTCCTTGGAACCTGGTATTTTTGATCGAAGGGCGCCTCTGAATGATTTGTTGGATTCCTTGGTATCCGCTTTGCTAAATGAAGGATAAGACGATAAGTTATCCGATCCTCTATCAAGAGACGTTTGAGATGCACTTCTCCGCGGGGTTGCAGACCCCGAACCTTTAGAAGGTTGGTTTCCCATCGTTCCAAGTTCAAATATGCGGACCCAGCAGATCTTTATTGAGTATTAACTCCGTGTAATTCGGGATGACTCAGAGATGTCGCTGCCGTTCGGCTGTCAATATGAGCCAAAGAGGTAGGAGATTTGCTTCTTGTGTCGACAAGTAGTTGTAATATATCACCGAACACAGCCTTGATTGTCTTGGGCAAATATCGTGTACTTTATTCGTATGGATAACCGTAAGGTGATGTTGCTGAAGCAGACAAGTCGTATGGTTCTAATGACAGCTCGAGTTGCATGCAATCGTAACAGCAAATTCGTATGGCTTTTGAAGAAGGCTTTGTGTCGGAAAGGTGGTAAACTGTGATGAACTATCTATCCGGTTGTAAGTATGAGTTCGGCTATACGATCTCCTTCAGAAAGCTGGATGGTATTTTGAGCGGGATGAAGCAAGTCACCTTTGTATATTCAAGCAGTGAAGAGGTCAAAGAATATCATGGGCATGAGAATTGGTACGTACCTTTACTGAAGATTAAGTAATTCCTAGCGTTGAGGCTGAGTCGATCTTGCTGAAGCTAAGGTCTTCGTCGAGATAGAGATTCGTTCCGTTAACACTGCGATTATCGAGAAGACCGTCCCAAGTGCCTAGGTATATTGGCGAAAGCGACTTTCGATGTATTACAAAAGTTATATCGAGTAGAGAATCGTGGGGGGACGGAAGCGGCTCGTCCCAGAACGTATGCGTTCTAGCTTCTTGAAAGACCGGTAGGTTTGCTTCAAAGACGATGGATGTGTGTAAGGTGGGTAGATGGTACAAGAGGGTGCGGATGAATTATAAATGAATTTCTTCGGAATCCAGGACTCAACGGAGCACTAGAAAAGATAATCAATAATCAATAATTGATGATGAAAGATAAATTGAATTTATCAAAAAGGCTTCGTTATGTAAAGGGATTCGTTGGTTGTTTGTTTTCTTCCAATTCGTTCCTTTGAATGGGGTTGTTGGTTTATTCGTTTTGATTTTGGGCTATCGGGAACCGGGACCAAAAAATACCCAAAGGCCAAAAAGATGATGGATGGTCTTTCGTTGTTCCATACAATGATTGGTTACTGTGAAGAAAAAATGCTTGGCGATCGCACTACATATTTTGATGACGAGGGAAGAGAGGAAAGAAAGTTAAGAAGGTTAAGAAGGTTAAGAAAGTCAAGAAAGAGAGTGAAGCTCGAGTGAAGTCAAAATTAGTAAATGTATTTTAGTATGACTCAAAAGTATCACTTCAACTACTGGCCAAAGTACTCGAGGATTTGTTTTATCGTATCATCTTGATTTAATCTACTTTTTGTAAATTCACCGATTCGAAGCCCTCGATATTTTATCGTATTATGATGGATTTTGATCAAATATCTACTTATATCCTCCGAGGTTAAACAATATGTACTCCGTATTGATTGTCAAGATAAACCTATGATATCTCCATATCCGTTCCATATCCATTCCATTCCATTCCGAGCCTTCTACATTCTAGATTATTCTAGAACCATATCGCCCTGGGTACGGAGTACGGGCTATTCAATTTTGAGTGACCATGAGAATATTGAGAGCTAGGTAGGAGAGCAGTCGGAATGTTCAACACGCTGTCGTTGAGGTGATATTCACAAGTGACGTGAACAGTGTCTGAGACGTCTGGAGAGGCAAGAAAAGCTACAAGTCATTTTCTTGAAATCTTCAAGGGCCTTCAAAGGCGTACGCAGAAGCGGAATTATATCATCCAATATACCATCTGATACCTTCACACGAAGAGAAGGCTAAGCTGAAAGCAAGACTGAAGACTGAAGTTGATATTCGCATTGCTGATATTGCTCAATTCCTCAAATTAAACACTTTGGTCAGAGAAAGGCACCTCAATATGGACTTGACGTTGTTCCATGGCACAGAATGCGCCCCATAGAATTGGCATATGACAAAATCAATCGATCTCCTCGAAAAAGGCATCAACCTTTCCACGTTGCTAAGTAGCAAAAAGTGGTGTCGTGCGAGTACTCGAGAATTCATAGAGTTATTCCCGGGGAGGACTTCCAGTCTCCTTCATATCCCTGTCCATCATTGTCCTTGCTTCTCAATAGCATAGGTATTTATGGGGGAAAGGTACCATAGCAACCTTAAGTCTCTTGTGTGCTCTTTCCATCATCTGGTACATGCGAAGGTATATTCCAGTTGTGGTTGTCATTATCACTTATGCTTGTTGTTTCCATTTCTACTTATACTTACGTCCTTGCCATTTCCTTAATTTCCTCCTCTTCCAATTTTTTTGTTTACCTACTCATCTAGTCTCCAATCCTGTTCCAATTCGTAATCTTCCCAACTTCATACACAATTTTGGAGCATTGCAATAATATATCCACCTGGATTTTTACCAAAGGCATCGTTATAGGACCACATTGCAATTAAACAATGGATCCTCATGGGAATCATCATCGGAGCAATGAGTGTGAGCTTGATCACGAATGCGATCAGGAGATTCAAGAGGCGATTCAACAGGTCCCCCAGCAAGTGATCCATCCTGAGAGTAATGGATATGAGCTTGATCATGAATCTGGACAGGAGGTGGTCCAGCAGACAAATCAAGAGCAGGACAATAGGAGTGAGTTGGTTCATGGACTCGATGAAATAGAGTCTCAGGAGAGCAGTGAGGACGAAGGCAGTCATGGATCAATTGAGATGAACATTCAGGAGATAAGCACAACTAGGCACTATCGCGGGTACACTTTGCCTTTCAACTTTAGAGCGCTTGATTGGAAATTTCTGTATCTAAAATGGACAAGGAAGCTTCTTTACAGGCGTATCGTTACTGCCACTGTTGCTGTCATTGACGACGCCGCAATTGTCGATTTACCCATGGAGGAGCTTTTTCCCCCTCGCACAAGCACTCTCCTTCCCAAAAATGCTGGCAAACCTGATGGATGGAACTTGGTCACTCGAGAAGTAGCCGGTGATCCTTGCTTCTTTATTCTTTATTATTCACAGTCCCAAATTGGTACAGCAATGCTTGACTGCATTAGCCCAGAGTATTATGAACGTCTCGCTCGCACAAAATCTCTGCAAGGAGCAAGCTCTACCCGTAAGTACCGTCCATTCTTCTTTGTCGTACACCCCAATGTCCAGCTCCCCTTTGGACAACTTATATTGCTACAATTTTCCCACTAATTCCCATGTGTTTGCAGCACAAGCTCTCATAAACTTCGATATTGATATTTTCATTGTTTACGATGAATCACTGAAGCGCCTAATACGGATTAAACACCGGGACAAGATACGAAAGCTCTGCGTGGTAGTAACCAAAGACAGCAGCAACCGTTTATCGCAGTTGACTATGCAACGCCTGAATCGACTGTCAGCCCTAGAGAATTTGACGATCTTCGCGACAAATTCCGAGCATACTCAGCATCCCTTCCCCGAGGAAGACTTTGTACGCTACGCTCAAAGAATTAAACAATATATGGAAAGCCGAACATCGCTTCAACATGTCAACCAAATTCAGCAGTTTTTTAGGCTGTTGTGCGAGTTGGTGATAGTAGTGACGCTAGCAACTGTTTCCTTCTTTGTTTCGTTTTTCTAATTATGGGGTTTGACCTCCCCAATCGTAATGGGCAGCATGGAAAGAGTTGATACTATTTTGAATGGTAGCATAACTTAAAAGCAGATTCATCCCTTGTACCCGACTACAGCATAGTACCTTTCTTCTATCTTAACCAGCGATTATTAGTATAGACATCCAATACACATCAGCGAATAAAACTCATAATACTCCTTTTCATGTTCTATTCCAAGTTTAAGATACATCCCACAGATCTAACTTACACTTTCCAAGGCCGGATTTCAAAATTTGGAATTGAAGTCTTTGCATTGGTTCTTCCACTGACAAGACATACTCACTCACATTTAGATGATGCCTCGTAAAAAGTACCCTACTAATACCTAGGCATAGTGCGAGATAAGCTTCCTTATATACCGGTATACGTACGGTGATACCCGACGTTGAGTGAGTTCCCCATGCAGAACAAATCTCCCATCAAAACTTAAATATCGGTGTCCCCGCACGAAAGAAACATATATCGTATAAGCAAACCACGAAAATCTACACTGAATGGCAGGCAGGGGGGTCTATGCCATTTCCAACCAACACGGGGCCAAAGCATACAGTAACAGGGCACTGAAACGATGTTAATCCCCGCGCGCGGTGCCTTAACTCGTGTAACCATTTAATCCTATCGGCTCATCAAGGCTTCTACAGATTCGAAAGTAGTTGAGAACCTAAGATCTGAACTTTTCAGATCAAACCCAGTTATACATCTACCTTCTAATAGTATTTATCCTTCTCCATAATTAAATGTGGTCGAATACCATCTCTGTAAAGTTCTCAGCCACGTCCAGAATTACGTTGACACGGCACGACTTGACACTTTGAAGGTCTTGGCAACTCTAAAAGACGCGTAGGAACTTTGGGCATGATATGGTATGGCGGGATATCTATGGTGTGAAGTTTTAGCAACACACCAGGCTGGGAGGCTTGAGCAAGTATCTACTTTGTCAGAATTTTGTTATCCCCCCACCCACCTCTCGAGCCGTTCAAGCGGACTACCGTAGTTTGGCTGCGAGGTTTCTCCATACTTTTGATTGATGGATTGACAGTGATTGACCGTGATTGACCGTGAATGACCGTGATTGGGATGGATATCCATATATATCTATGGATGTTTTGTTGATGAGAATAAATTAAGGTTTCCGGAGTGTTACCGTGCTTTTTACGTACTAATAAAAGGGAGGAGAGGTGAGAAGTTTGGGTATGGCAGTTGCGATTTGCTGTTTGATGTTTTAGAAATGATACTCTTCTCCAACGCAACATAAAGCCTCGTGTAGGAAACTTGATATTACTGATACATCCATCATAAAATATTGTTCTGATCCAAAATTCTTGTTCCACAGTTCGTTTTCCCAAGTTAGCCGGCGATGTGTTTGAGACCACCAAGCACTTGACTAAGCTAAAAGGGTTTAATAAAAAAGACAATGGCGAAGAAGAGGAGATATAAATAGATTTTCCCGGCCAGTCCAGCTTTTTTTCATTGGTTGACCCACGATGGGGCGATGAATCAGGTACGAATCTATGGTAAAACTATTCCTATAGAAGCTTAGGGCGATAAGTTGATGAAAGGATCCAGCCACACGGTGATATAAGTGTTAAAGTGGTGGGTGTGTTTGCGTCGCGTTGCGTTGCCATGGCTTATTCATGTTTGTATCTTCTGCATCTTCAGGGGCGAGAAGGAAGGAAGTTGGAGTAAAGGGTGGTAGGGTTGTAGGAAGTACAAGTTGTTGAGGTGATAGATAGGAAGGCTTGAAAGGGTAAACAGTACAGGGTGTGGTGGTGTGATATAACAGTGATAGTCCTTTGAGAGATTAAGATGTGAGTTTGTGGTATATTATTGATGTATTATTGATACGAATTAAGATATTCCTTCGACCAGGCCAGGGCTGAATATAGGAATGAGATGAGTAAGTAAGGAAGAGAGGAAGGGAGATGAAGACCAAATAATTAGGTGGCTATCAGGTAAGGTTACAGACAGAGTATTAGGTATCACGGGTATGTTGTTGGTTATGAATGTCTAGTATTCGACGATAGTAAATAATAATGTATATCAAATGGAATCTATTTCTTCCTTCCCTTCCCTTCCTTTCCTTCTTTTCCTTCTACGAAAAAAAAAACATTAAAAAAAAACATAAAAAACTTCTCTCTGTATTGCCCTTCAACCTCATATTAAACATCATCGAAGATCCCTTCATGTCTCAAATCTTTCGACAATCAACCAGCATTTCCCCATAAAAAAGTCTGTGTTTTTTCGTCATTCACACAGTTCACAGTTCACAGCCCCATACAGACTGCGTTGCTCTACTGCACCGCCTACCACAGTACCCTTACTTTACAGCTGCTACATAATAATAAATATCAAACCTGCCCTTCCACATTATTTCTCTTTCCATCTCATACCAACAAATTACAAACTTACATCGATCCTTCGTCCTTTTTCTTCATTTGATTTCTTCCATCCGTCCATCTATCTATCTATCTATCTTAGAAGAAATACATTCGTTCTTTCTCTTGCTATTTGATTTTACGATATCCAAATCATCAACGATAGAATAATCACAAGAACCACAACACCACCACCAACACCACCAATCGTTACAGTATCTCAAAATCATGGGTTTCGGTCGATTTCTTTGCGTCGGTGTGCCATTTGGCTTAACTCTCGCCAGTTTAGTCTGTCTTCTTATCGCATCCCTCGCTGGCGTTACAGACAAATCTCTCGATATCTTCGTAGTAAACACAACCAACCTCTCTATTTCCTCCTCGGCACTCCTCAGTCTCGAGAACTCTTTCCGCAAACGTGGTCTTGCAGATCTCACCGTCGCCGCCTTGACTCCTTCTACTACCTCTGAAAAGTCCACGGTCGAATCTGCTATTGCTTCAATCACTGGAACCGATTCGGCAACCAACATCACGGCCAAAGACTTGGATTTGGCGGATAGTTATAAGATTAGTCTTTGGGGTTACTGCGCTGTCACAGACAAGAACACCACATGTACCAAGGCGAAATTCAACTGGGCGGCCACTTCTCTCAACACTACTTCCATCGATACTCTTGCTTCTGCGACAGGTGTCAATGCCACTCTCCCAAGCGAAGTCAAACATGCTTTGAAGACCTTTACCGTGGTATCAAAATGGACACAAGTAGTATACATCATCGCCTTGATCGCCACAGCTCTAGAGCTCTTCCTTGGTATCTTCGCCATGTGTTCTAGAGCCGCCTCATGCGTTACATACATCATCTCTGGTTTCAGTACCGCCGCTGTCATTGCCGCATCTATCATGGCTACCGTTCTCTCTTCCGTCACAGTCGGTTCCATCAAAACAGCCGCCAAAGCATACGGAGTCGAAGCCTCTATCGATACCCATTTCCTCGCTGTCACATGGCTCGCTGTTGTCTTCAGCATTGCAAGCAGTTTCTTCTGGGTCTTCACTATCTGCTGTTGCGCATCTGATCACAACAGCAGCAAAAAGAACCGACGCAGCATTAATGATCAAGAGAAGTTGATCCCACAAACCATGGCCTATCAGAAGATTGATGGACCAGAAACTGCATATGGTGGTCAACAACACGGTATCTACCATCAACAACAGCATCATCAACCTACGCGCACTGGTGCTTATGAGCCTTATTCTCATGGTGCTATTTAAGTGGTGGGAGTCTACGGATGAAAAATGGTCATTGGGCGGATAGGAGGATATAAGGAAGAGATGAATCAGACAAGATATTTGTTGCATTTAGCGTCGGGCGTTCAGGTTACTTTTATGACGTCTTGTGTAATTCGGTTTGGTATGGATCGAAAGGTGGATATCCTGGGGAATGGGAAAGGCAGAAAGGAAAGATTCGAAAAATATAGTTATTTGCATTGCTCTGCAACATTGATAGATGAATGAACGATACCCTTCTTTTACCTAAAATATTATACCTCTCTATGTCTTGAGTGAGTCAATGATAGCTTTCTGATATAAACTTCGCATAATTCCAACTATACCACAAGAGTCTAGGCACTCGTTCCATAGTACAAGTAAGTGGGAGTATAGGTAATTATCTCCAACCTTCCACATCCATATCCTTCACCCACAATTGAATTCCTGAAGAAAGACTACTCGAGAAACAGCTGGTAAACACACGCTCGTCTAAGACTTTCTATTCCTATCCCCCCTTTTTTCTCCCTCCACTGCAACTCCACCACACAAGCCTCAAACATATCTAACTTTTCCCCTTATCACTGTTGTTCAATCTAAGTAGATTCTCAATCAATCCGAAATTGTAAATAGCAGGAACTCGATGGATGTTATGGCATCTCGAAGACATCATTCTTCCATGCTTATTGTCGATATACTTTTTGGGAGCAACTACTTTTTGTTTCGAGAATTGACGTCTTCTTTATTTGGAGGGGTATAGCTAAGCAGGTTAGCAGAGATGTATATAATGATACATTCTTCTGTGTATTTTGGTCTTGATATTTAGAATGGGGAGGTGAGATATCTTGTAGGAGAGTAGGAAGGTGACACTTGTGCAGGGTTTGTAGTAATCTTTTAGAAATGTTTTGAAAGTCTTGAGGAAGAAGGATATTTTTGATATTTTCTTCGGGGCTGGTATGAGCAGCATGATACGCTTTTTCTTCACGTACTATTGGTCGCGTTTATTGCGCTTATGGGTGTGATGTCTCCTTCCTTTTTATTGATTGATTTTTTTTTTTTTTTCTATTCTCTTCGGGTATGGAGATTTAAAAACTACTCTAAGGCTTGGAAAGTAAATCATCTAGTATACTGTACTATACTGCCGCCTAGAAGTGACATTTTTGAGGTTCTGGGCTGAGTAGTTGGAGGAGTGAGCGCAGTGTTGTTGAGAATGTATGGGGGGCGGGTGGAATGAATGATGATGGTGCTTTGTGGAGTTCTGGTATAGTGGGTGGGATGGAATACCGAGACGAGAGCTTAGTAGTGATTATTTTGAGAAGTGATGGGTGCGAATTCGTGGGTGGGAGAAAATAAAGTCACTATTGAAGTCTACTGCGACTCGCAACGGGTGAATGTTGATGTGCCTCGTCAGTACTGGTTATATTCTTATGCTTCCTCTATGTAGCTCTGATATTTCTACTGCGTTTCTAAACACATATCTTGATGTTCCATTTCTTGCTAGGAGCGAAAGTATTAGCTCTCATGCGGTAGGGTTGTTCAGCCGTCTGCACCATTCATCGAAACATAATCTCGATCGTAAGCTGTTCATTTATGTAAAGTCATGATGCACCATAATTCTCAAAATCAAGGAAGCAAAACTCCATCTAATAAACAAACGATTCAAAGTTGTATATCGATAGCCCTAGATTATCTCTCACAACTCCCAAAACAGTGTAGGGTTACCGCCACGATTCTTGGTCAAGACTCGGTATAGTGTCTCATTCGTATGTTGCCAAGAGAGTTCTTATGGACAACCAGTAATGTGACAAAAATGGGCCGTCGGCGATAGTGGTACAACCGGATCGAATCAGCACTTTCTTCATCTCTCGCTTGATCGCTGAAATGGGGATAATACATACCCAAGTATGAAGTATCCGGCAAAGAACCTGTGAATCTGATGAGTTGAAGATTCATTTGAAGTAAGTTTGGGTAAGGGGGTGCAGATATTGATCATACATATTCGTCTGGATTTGCAGCACTTTTTTCTACCATACACGTTGCCATATATGTGTTCCATGTTCGCATATCCTCACTTCAAGTGCTCATTGCCATTACAACGTGTGTCAAGGTGTTTGTAAAGCCCGAACAAGCAAGCAATTCTTTATTCCAAAAACCGTCATGCAAGCCATGTATACTCTACTATATGTTCTCAAATAAGGCAAGAAACCCCAACAAACAATGCTCTCTAACCCATCTTCTCGTCGCCATAAATCGACCTCCAAATGATCATGACTAACGATACCAGACCCGCAACCTCAACTACGGAGATTCATTTATTAATGAACTCCCTTCCAAGAATTCGAATAAGAACATAGACAAAATTTTCCAATGGCAGTAGAGCTCACTGTGTCGTGGAACTGCCCATTTCCTAATCTTCATTGGCGACAATATTCACAACAGTACGATGTCGTAGTAGGCTTACAGCTCCTTCCACCTTCTGCGTGTTTTCCTTTGTTTCTATGCCGGGGGAAGGATGAAAGAACGCATTGTTGTCCGCTGGTGGGATTAGACGCATGTAGTTGGATTGGCGTAAGTGACACTCTCTGTTCTGAGTTGAGGAGAAGGATGGGTGAGAGTAGTTTCTTTTTTGTAAAGTACTGAGAGCAGGACATCGGCGTTCAAATTTCCCTGAACATTCGGGGTGGTAGACAAGGAGCGAGCAATTTAATATGTCCAAGATAACTCATTATTTGCAAGAAGATTTAGCGCTGACGAATGGGTTGAGAATGGGTTTGGGCTCACAATTCTTAACACACATCACGATTGCAATGGGCATACCTGTAAGTGTCTAATCACAGAGCCTAGTACCCCTTACCACTAGACCAACTACAATGGCACCATGCTCCTGGCTCCACCCTAATTTACCAGTGTGAAAATTCGTGTTTGAGCTAAGCATCATTCGAAGATGCTAATCGTAAGGTTGAAATGACAACTAGTATCAAGACCTTAAAGCTTTTAAGTGGCTGGTATCCTAGCTAGGGGTCTTTTGGACACCAGGTCGCTAGTGAGTTCACTGGCTTGAACTCACACTTACTTGATCACTTTGCCCTATTTCCTTCTATGCCGTGATATGAAGGCCACCGTCAAAGTGGTTAAATGTACTAATAATTGAATCATTCCCTCATCATTTCCCCCGCTCGATGTCGCTTCTCTCTCGGACAGAGACATAAATGGATGAATACTTCTGAGCCATATTGTTATCAGTGAACACTAGTTTGTAAGTCAACAGTCTTCAGGCAACTGACTCTAAGTCTTACTAGTTGATAACTTATTAGCGTTTGATACTAGTTATTACAAATCTGGCATCTCATTTGAGTCCTCGAGATTCATAGCAATGAAACATCTCAATTAGCTAGGGTCGGTAAGACTTAAAACCGGCAGGTAGATTTTCTAGGACTTTTACCAACCGTTGGTCCAGACTCCATAAGATTGTCTGCAATACTTGAATTGTCAATATCAGGAGCGCAAGTACATCTTGCTTGCCAACGATCAATGATTTGGAAACTACAATCTCCACTGTCAAAACAACATGTCAACAAACAAACGATGGAATACCAACTAATTGAATCTCACATCTCACACGTCGTCTCACCTCATATCTTACATACTTTCCACATATCTCTTCGTCCGTAAGCTACCGAGAAGTGAGCATCGGTAGATACTTATCCAACAACCAACATGTTGCATATTATACCTAGGTAATCCACAATCTCCTGAACTAATATAATCCAATCCAATCAACCCAAAAACACACATGCATTCATGCAAGCAGCCTTACGGCACACAGCCAGCGATTCCAATTTAAAAAAAAAGAATCATAATTCCAGAGTCTAGTGGATTTGTTCCAATGGATATCCAAAGAAATTATACGTGTAGCTCACTGCCCTATGCAGAGCTACATTGACCCTAATTTCCTTTTTGTTGGACCCGTCAATTTCTACCCCTCGTTGCATCTGTGACTTTCTTTCATTCATTTTGAAACTACTTCGCATACTGTATGCATGTGGTTGATGGCACGGTTCTGAAACAATCTTTTAGGACAAAGACAATCTTGACATACCGCCATATAAACCCAAAATGCCTCCCTGCTTTTCGACTTTCTACTTTCATTCCTATTACATCCTTAACTCACAGAAAGTCAAGCACTGAGTCGAAAACAATGTTTTACACAATACCCGTGGATCTTGGCTTCGACATCACATTACCCATCCGAGAGCTCAGGAAAGTTCGGAGAAATAGCAGAAATGGTCAACGCTCAGCCAGATCCCCACGTCGACTATTGTTTCATTTCAACCGGTTAATACCCCCTACCTTTACGGTGCGGCGATGCTAGCTCGATTTGCTGGTTGGAGGGAGGGAAGTGACGACCTCTGATGATCGTGGTTTTCTGATCTTTATATTGGCAGGTGAACTCAAGGAATTACTTATCTAGTATGGGGTTCTTTCTTTTTCACGTCTTTTGCCGTTGCTAACTACTTTTAGATAAGTGATGAGCAAGATGTCAAAGTTGCCTCCAGCAATCCTACCAAAATCGAATTACAGATCTCTATTCAACTTTCTTATAAACTTTCAGCCCCGTGGCAGGTGTTTGGTCTTATATGCTCGCGAGATCGGTGCACTCAACTTTGAATTTGAACGTTTGGCTTGTGGCAAGAAAATCAGGATTGGATCTGGCTCTGCAACGTCTTTGCGATACTGGATTTCAGGGGAGGTGGAGCAAAGAAGAAGACCACGGAGCCGAGCATGGAAATAAGACTCATATGGATCCAGGGCGTTATTGGTGTTGAAGATAATACCCATCAAGGAAAACGTGATTCCCTAAGACAGATAGGAAATCGTGTGCAGGGTACTCGTCAATTGTCCTCTAACTTTGGAAGAACATGTTATGAGCAGCATTAGAATCAATATTTAAAAATGAAATTCCAAATGACATTTCCACATACTTTTTTCATGGCTGCTCAGCACCACTCCTTGAAATCTACCTGAGTAAGGTGATGTTTTAACCATAGATAGTATCAAAGAAAACACTGCACTGGCAGCTGTTGGGGGCTTTTTACACTTGCGATACCTCATCAATATATACGGCGTTGAATGAAGCCACATTCTCTGGTACAAGAATTCAAAAGTTGTCCACACGTGTCATTGGAAAGTAAACATCCAGTGATATAATATTTCCCTCGTATCTCTTCAGACTCAAAATAAGGTGGGGGCTGTCAGAGGCTGAAAATCTGACATCAGAAAATTGCCCCGGTACTTCGAAACGATCCTTCAGCGGTAACCATCCCTATAATCCACGGCGGTACTCTGCCCCTTTTTCGTAGTAGCGAATCAATCAACTAATTATAAGCCATGCATCAGTTCTGTAACCGCCACGAGGGGATTATCTGTACTGTTCGTGCCGGGTGGGCATTTTTGACGTCAATCCTTCACTTAGAGCAGTAACCCAGAATACAAATAGATATCTTGTGTTTCCGCGTTAAAGCAGTCTGACTCTCTTTTACTTTTTCTGCCTTCGAGACTTTTAATTTTGCACTCACAATCACACAATGCGATCCATTAATTGCTGGTGAACCTTTTCGCATTTTGCGTGACACATTACAATCATTAATAATGCTTCAAATCATTACTCTCGTTTTCATTGGTTGGCTTGTAGGGTTGGTGGAGGGACAATGCTATAGTTATGAGGGAGTTGAGATGGATCCGACATATAAGCCATGCAATGGTTCAGCACCCGTTAGTATGTGCTGTCATCTGGGAGTTATCAACAACGGAGGAGATGAATGTGGCTCTGGATCTACGTACGGTCTTTGTGGTATAAGTGGGACGCAACTTTGGAGAGAATCGTGTACGGATAAGACATGGCAGGCTCCGCTGTGTTTGCGATTGTGTGTTGGAGGTATGGACTCTCTAATATATAGTATACACTGTAACAAGGAATTGTAGCTGATGAGTCTGGTATGTAGCAAACGATACTGAGATCACGGCATGTCCAGATGGTAGTTATTGCTGCGGGAAAAATGCAGCGGATTGTTGCAACGCGAATGAAGGAAAATTCATAGTCAATAACCAAGTCTCGGATACAACAGCGGAGAATTCTTTGAGCTCTCAAACTTCCCAAACTACAGCTGTGTCTTCGACGCCAATCAGCATACAAGCATCGAAATTGATGTCATCCACTACTTCTGGAATGCTATCAGCTGCAGTCCAAACAAGCACCGTCCAGACATCAGTCTTAATTTCAACAGTATACCAACCCTTACCGTCATCAACCTCGACGACCTCCTCCTCAAATACAACCCAGTCTTTATCAACAGGCGCAAGGGCTGGGATAGGAGCAGGTGCTGGGGCCTTCATTGTGCTAATATCATTATTCGCATTATTATTGTGGAAGCTAAAGCACCCCAGGAGTAAATTGCCTGAACTTCCAGCTACAGAAACCAAGCCAACATTCTTCAACCCCAGAAGGAGACTGAGGCATGTAGATATAGTGGAAGCGGATAGTACAACGTCAAGGGCAGTAGAAGTTCATGGACACGGACGGCAAATCGAGCCTACGGAGATGCTGTAAATTTAATCTCTCGGACGAAAGACCTATCCTTGGGTGAGGATGATGTAGTTAATCAGGTTTCTCCATGAAAGACTTAAAAATAGATATCATTGATTCTCATCAAATCATAATAGTAGGAATAGTTTATTCACAGACATGTCTGTCTGACAAGAAGAAAAGTAACAATGGTGCTGTCCATTTGGGTGTTCTGTTTCGAGAAAGGAAGGAGCGCGCACTAGCGCGACTATAAGCCCCGCCCCCCCTAAATTGAAATTCCTTTCGAAGCTTCTGTCTTCTGCTTTTCAACAAACACAGTACGTAATGCTCGACGGAGATTCCATCGATTGTTATCTAATATATGTAAAATGATATTGATTTATCTTGCCATTTGCATGCAGCCCATTGATGCATAATGATATCTGATTGATCCTCACAATATACTGGATGTTTTTCCAATTCATGGAATCCACTAAACAATCTCCGGTGCAAACGACGGCCCGGGCGACGACATAGCATTTCCAGATAGGCATCTGCGCTCAGCATTCCCTATCATTCTGTCGACACTACCATCAATCCAGGATGGTGAATTCACTGTCCATAAGCCCACCAACCTTCTATATTTCACCAGTAATCGATCAATCTTGCTTCTCTCCTGAGCCGCTAGAGCTTCATTCCATTCAAGGATTTCCAGCGAGTATTTGTAGAAGGATATATCAACATCGACTTCTTGATTGCGAAAATCCTTCAAAATATCAACGTATTGTTTACGTAAACATTTTGCATCATCAATTCTAGCGATAGTGAGTGGCTTCAATGATTCGAGTCGGTTCTTATAGTCCTGAAGTAGTTCTTCGCCCATAACAGCAAGAGCACAGAGATGAAAAACCGAGCCTGGCTCTGCGATAAATCCAGATGACGCATCCAGAAGATTGTCTTTCACTGTTTGCCATTGATCCACGTATCTAGTGGATCCCCAAATTACACTCCAGATGCTCTGTGATGGCGATACGTTGTGTAGAATCGAAGCTTTAAGAAACGCTTTGGTCAAAGTGATGCGCTCTGGAAAAGGAACGTTTTCGTCGATAGATTTGAAATAATTACCGCCGGTGAGTGAGGAGCCGAGTAAGTTTTTGCAATGGTTAGGATTATCCAACCATGAAATGGCACAGGCCATATATTCCCCATCGGATTGCCATTTCTGTAACAAAGGTTCGAAGACATGTTCGGCAGGATATAAAGTATGTATCAAAGGAAGTAGCTCCGAAAGTCTCATGGGCCGTGAAGGAATGGATATTTCTGGAGCCCGACCTCTCGCGGGACTGCAGGGCATTAAAGGGTTGTAGTAGCCATGTTGAGGTTTCTCGGAAGAGCTTTGAGGATCGGATGATGATGATAACAGATTGGTGTTATGTGCTGAATTGTTCCAAATACAAGATTGAGTAGGATATTCATTCATGAGTATATCCGTAAAGCTATGCGGGTGGGATTGGTTATCGTTGAACAATAGGAAAAAATCGGCATCTTTCAGATCGTCTTCAGTAAGTTCCGGTTCAACAGAGGAGGTCGATTGTGGATCTCGGGAACATCGGGTGCCACATTTGTTATTTGATTTGTACTTTTTTATTCCCCATTCGCGAAGCATCATTCGGTACATGCGAATACTAGAAATAAATATTTAGCATTCCAGAAGACACCTCGGAGAAGGAAGTTATTGTTCGACTCACCTTGCACCAAATCCGCGAGTCGATATCAAAGTTTCCCTAACTTGCTCCAACGTTTGCCCTTCTGTCACATAGAGCTGCTCCAGCTCTTCCTTTATGCTTGCCCAATCCTTTGGCATTTCCGCGGTATATTCATTTGATACGTGTAGGCCTTTGCTGCTGTAGAATCGAATCGATTCGCGTTTCCATTTTGCTGGATTTTTCAGATAATGAACGGGTCAAACCCCTCATAATAATAACAATGATTGAGAGGAACATCAGATAGGCAAAGGGAGCCGCAGCCTCGTCTCGAGTGAGTGGCGTGGCGAATCATTCCTGTGTCATTCATTCATCGCTGTCTGTTACTGTTGACGCGTTCCGTTTGCTGCGCAATCCGCCAAGTGTCTCGCTGCTTCCCTGTTTCCGATGATGATATAAGCGGACACCTTTTGACCTCGCCACCACGGTGTGAAGTATTTGTTCTGTTACATGCTAGTACAGTGCTGATGTTAGGTGGTTTTCCACTACTTCACAGAAGGAAGATTCTAGAAAGTGCTAGATATCCACGAAAGTGCAATTGCACTTTCGAGAACACAAGTTTTTTGTGTATGCTTGTACATGCGAATCGTACAAGAAAGAGTGTATTATTGGCTCGTTTACCCTCCTGGCTTTCTGTTAAAATTGAAGACCATAGTCATCCGCGATCCGTGACCCCAAGTTCTGATTGTGAACACCAATCACCAGATAAGCTTCATGGTGTTTATTAGTTCTACTCTGAAGTTCGGAGTGTGAGGTTGAGTTTTTGCTGCTCTCCACGGGTTTGTTAGATAACTATTCTCCGCCCGAATTAGCCAAGAGATCCTCCGAGTTATTTATCACAGAAACATTGAATCCGAATGCCGTGGCAAGTGACGATTCAGTAGGCAAAATGAAGCGTTGACCTTTTTGCGGATTGCACTTTTAAAAATGCGAACTATTTCACATTTGCAAAGTGCAAAACAGATTCGTATATTGAATGGCATTAAGTAGTGCTCAAATCCTCGAGATGTTAATTCTCTATTCAATAACGTTGTGCTTTCAATGCGAAGGAAGCTCTTTGCAATCGAGAATCTCAACAGCGATTTCTGTTGAAACAAATTGAAGTTGTTGTTTTCTCAGAAATGGCCCCCAAGTACTCGGGACACAGAAGTGATCCTCACCGATATCAAGCAAGGTATTTATCTTATCAAATATTTGTTTACATGACCTCGGCACAGCTTCACAACATTTAGTCTAACTATAACTGCAGCATTCATGGGGTCAAGCAACAACACTCATCATCTCAATCAATCGACCATTCCCCAATCGATAGTGTTCGTCAAACACCACACAATGTACACACAACCGCTTCAAATACTCAAATACATCCACAAATTCTGAGCCATGAGGCCCTTGATCAACACACTATTCACCAAGCCCAGCTAACCCAAAATCCATATCATACGCACGTTATCTTACAAAACGAGATCCGGAGCCTTCAGAATGGGTTCAGTTCCCTTGGTGTCGATGTCCCATTTGATCTTTATCAAGACGAAATAGGTGGATACCACGCCTGCAATGATGGGATAAAGAGTACTCCTCGGCAGTATTTCACTGCCGACAATCCATATAACTCCCAAAGCCAATTATACATTCCGAATCCGATCTCCACACAACCTCATCCGCTATCCCATGGATACTCGACTCAATATCTCGCTCCCGCGAGCACAGCCTCACACACTATCCAGCCCACAGAAGATGATTGTACATGGTCCGAAATAAGTCATGGGCACGATAACAACGAGCAAGATGTGATGGGTTTGAGCAATGAGTTGTATGGTACAGGAACTCAATTCCAAGTCTCTTCACATGATGTTCCACGATGTTTTGCTTCGGTCTCTCAATTGGAGATGGATACAATGCAAAGACCATTATCACATACCACTTGAAGAAAGATGTAACTTTTGATCGGGGTGTTGCAATCGAGTAGAATTGGTTTAGATCTTGAAAAGGCAAAAGTTGAGATCCGGGCAACAGGGGAGATACTAGACGGGCTAGTTCTCTGAGGGTATGAGCGACCAACGATACAGGCTTGGGACGCTCTTATGAAACATAATATGATAGAGAGTGTAGATGTGATGATAAACAGACATAGTAATGGTAGCAACAACGCATCTCCTGACATCCTAATTCGTGGCAAGATCTTGTGATATCAACTGAATTATCATGCTTTTTGTGATCATACAAAACTTCAAATCTCTTCTTCACTAAGTTATGCTGCGCCCAACTCTCAAAGCGCAATTACAACCACGCCACATTTGTCGTATTGTGGCATGTTGATCGATTGGGCAGATTACTCATTATCCCAGAACGGAAAACAACCGAAATCGCATTATACCAATCATTTGATCCCTCGACCGTACAGCGAGGGACAAACTCTCATAGACCCTTGTTTCTAAAAACAAAAATGGTGTGGCTGAACCCCCATCCTTGTACCATACACCGATCAGTCGAAAAGTGGCAGAAATCCGTGCGAGCATGCATATTGGAAATGCGAACAAGCACATGAATGACATGATTGGGGATCGTATTCGTGCCAGCCACAGCACAAAAATTTACCAAACGGGATTCGGTGTGGCTTGTTTTCAATCCTTGTCAATTGGCTGCTGTGCCAGGAGACCGAGTGGCCAGTATAAATCTAAAATCAACGAAGCAGCGGAACGATTACAATGATGGATGAAAGTCTGACCCTCTCGGCCGCGTGAGTATTCTGCTTCGAAGTTTATTATTATCAAGCTCAAAAGAGGAGAAATGATTCCAAGTCCAATACATTCATTCACATCAAATGCCAGGTGGGCATGGCGGGGTAACTTTATTAATCCTTAGCGCTGGACCTTAGTGTTCTCTCGGCGCTTACCCTGTTTCGAATTAACCCCCCTCTCTCAAATGATTTGTCGAATAGAAAATAATAATAAAACATACCAAGCGCCTCATAACAAATCAAGCAGTCTTTTCTAGAGCGCAACGCTTGAAGTATTTCTCATGAAGAAACTTCCTCGACCTCTTGAAGTTTCATTTTCATGGTTCCGGAAGCCGCTGAAGATTTTCAAGAAATGCGACAGACCTCTAGGTTTGAAGAATCACTGCCAATTGCAAAATTAACGGATCAACGACCGATGAATTACTTTGGTCTTAAAGCGCTACAGAGAGCGAATGATGGGGTGATGAGCTGCAAAACTAAAAACACGATTTACCCTCGAAGGCGCCAAAAGTGGTGGTCGAAGTAGTAGTCGGCAACTTCATCGTCTGAGGTAGCTAGAATTGAATATTGGCTTACAACGCGCTGATCTCTGGAAATTTACTCAAGAGCGCGATGCCGAAGTGACGGTTCAATGTTATATTGAAGATTTTGGCACCACTACGCCGCACAAGTGCCGGTGGGTTCAACCCTATAAACATGTGATGCGAAATTTTCTGAAGGAATGCATAATTCCTTCACCGGTGAAGTAGATAGATTGCAAGCAACGTTCTTATCTCGTGGGGGCAGCACTCCGCGTTCACAAACCCCATAAAAAATTCATTATTCACTATCACCAAACTCCCACTTTTCCAAATTGAGCGCCAATTTACAATTCAGCGCATAGGAATGTTTTCGTTATCCAGTATGCATCTTGCACAATTGGACGAATCTTTTTTATCGTTGCCATTGTTTACTGGAGTGTGTTGATTGTAGAAATGTTAACCGCTGAGTGGAGGCGGTTACCCCTCTAGGTTCCCAGTGACAAACTCCAGTAATCTTCAATTGCCATGCTTTCATGCACGTCATGTATGACACTCGTGGAAACTATTGAGCGCGCTTCCCCACTATGCCAATTGTACCTATCAACAAAACAATATCACATCAATATCAGATACACTATGGGCCAGTAGTTTTTCGTCGCAGGGTGAGCAGGAGAAATATATATCTCCCCATTTGCTCTTTCGAACAAACACAAAAATTCCAGAATATCAAAATACAGGAATTGTACTTCGTCAAATATCATCCGCAACCATGCAGAACACATTCGAACATCATAAAACCGAAATCAAGCATCTGTTCTTCTCGGAACATTTGACTATGTCTGCAATTCAAGAAATCATGAGGAAGAAATACGACTTCAACGCATCGTGAGTTGAACTATCGTTGTCGCATGTGAACAAATACTGACAGTTCCACAGAATATCGGCATACAAGACCAAGCTTGCTGAGTGGAATATGTTTATCCCACTCTCAAACAGTACCAAAATTATGAAGAATCGACTTCTTTTGGGTAACAGAAAACGACCCGAGCGCCTATATAACATCTCGAGGTCTACTCCACGCTCTGTTCCCTTAACACCTCCGTTGAGCCCTCCGGCATTGAAGCATCAAAATGGGAATACTCGCATCAAGCAAGAACGGGTCTCCCCTTGTTCCATATCTTTAGTCGTCCACTCGGGCGAGAAGAAATCGAGGGAGTCATTCTATCAAGAGGAATACATTGTCATCCTCGCAGAACTTCGCGGAAGACTTGGAGCTGCACTTGGCCGAGAATCGGGTTGAAGAACTTTAAGCACGTAAAGAGTCACCAAAAGAAACCATGAGTTTGTAGCAACGCAAGCCAAGCATGCATGTAGCAGGAGAGAAGGGAGAACCGATTGCAAGTGGGCAAGGGCACGGGGGAGAGGAGAGAATAAGACTTTCGCCAAGAAGACTGAAATGAAGAGAATGCATGGTCATCGTGGAAGGCAGAATACGTAAAGGGGTGGTTGTAATACGGTGATTATGTAGGCGATTGGGGATATCATTTTAGCTCATAGCTCCTAGTCCAGGATTTGTCTAACCAGATACCTCCTCAGAAGAGGACTTCAAATACCTTCTCAGAGGGGGACTTCATTTCCAGATAGATAGTCTTAGACCCTCCGAGGAGAAACAACTCTAAAAGAAAATGGAAACCATTTTACAAGCGTCTAAGAATGTCCTCAACAACCTCTGTTGTCGTAGCTTTGCCACCAAGGTCAGGGCTTAGCAACTTGCCTTCCTCCAAATTGCCGTCAACAGCAGCATAAATCTTAGCGGCAGCGGCCTCCTCCTCAAGGAACTCCAACATAAGAGCAACACTTCGCAAAGTGGCAATTGGGTTTGCAATGTTTTGTCCCATGATATCAGGAGCACTACCATGACATGGCTCGCCAATCGCAAATCCTTCGCCAACATTGGCACTTGGAACGAGACCTAAGGAGCCAACGAGAGCGGCAGCTCCATCGGACAAGATATCTCCATAAAGATTTGGTGCGACGATAACGTCGTAGGTCTCGGGTTGACGGAACAGTTTGTAAACCATAGAATCGACGATTTGCTCCTCTACACCAACGCTCGAGAATTTTGAGAGGGCCAATGCCTCTCTGGCAGTGGATCGGAAAAGACCATCCGTTTGACTCAGAACATTCGATTTGTGTGTGATGGTGACCAATGGTGACTTGTGAATGCTTGCAACTCCACTATCTCTAAGCTTCTGCCTGCGTAATGCGATGTCTCCCGCCATTGTAGCAATTCTGGACGAAGCTCTCTCGGAAATTCTCTTGATTGCTTCCGCGACCTTTCCACTTCCATCAACAGCGTCAAATGTTCTCTCTTCCTTGACATAAAGATCCTCGGTATTTTCTCTCACAATGACCATATCAATTGGGTTGGCAGCTGTCATAACACTTTTGACGGGTCTAACATTTGCGTAAAGGTCGAGACGCTTGCGGAGTGCGACGATTGGGGAGGAATAGCCCTTGACGGCTTTTGAAGGAGAACTGACTGCACCAAACAAAGCTCCATCACATTCAGTTTTAAGAATTTCGACAGTCTTATCTGGCAGAGCAGCCCCGGTTTCTTCGAAGGTTTGGAATCCAGCTTTCAAGTCAACAAACTCAAATTTCAATTTGAGGGAAGCTGGCAAGGCTTCAAGAATTCTTCTTCCTGCTGGAATTACTTCTTTGCCAATTCCATCACCAGGAATGAGACCTTAATGAACCAGTGAAACGTTAGTTTTTGTTTCAAAATATCAATTGATTTAGAGGTAAAAAAATAAACATATTTAAAATTCTTCTTACCTATCCTCAAAGTTCTGGAAGCCATGATTTTTGACTTTGTTGACTTCTTGGTTTGCTTTGACCAAACTTTTGAATTGATTGTGGTGGTGGTGTGTGGTGGGTGGGATTCCCCAAAAGTTGACACTAACTTGCGAGATCGGTCTCCAGTGAATCTTTTGACCCGACCCTCGGATCATCCTCTCGGCTATTCACACACTCGAATTAAGTATGTCTTGGCTATTATCACACCTGTAGAATACACACAAACATTCATTCCCCTTTAATTTATTCACACACACCTTTCATTCCGAAACCCCCTCCCCCTCGTGTCTAGCTAGATACACACTAGGGTAGATAGATGAACATCTAGTAGATCCATGGATGGTAGATAGATAGTAGATGATAGATACCTTTTCAGACATTCTCTACACTCTCTTGTCTCTACCTGACCAGATGGGACTATATCGTCAAGTCTATCTTCATCAATAGTACTTATTTACACCTACTTAGTACCCGCCAACACATCTACCTCCCTACTCCGTAGATGTTTCTCGGAATCCAGATTTGTCCTGATTAGTGCCCAGATATCTAGTACTAGTACTACCCACCTGCAGGTATGTATGTATGTGTGTATGTATGTACGGTGTATGCTGTTATGTATTTCCCTCATGCTCTTTAGTGTCTATCCAAAGTTTCAAATACTGAATGCACGCATGCACAACCCATATCATCATATCATCACGTCCATCACCTACCGAGCCCCCATGTAAATTGCAATAATTCTCTTTTCTCGAACCATTTCGAATCATTCACGGAATGTTTCACTTCGCTTCAAGACCCAATCAAGAAGAGGTCCAAGCTAATTGAGTAAAAGAGTACCGTCAACTATCCTCATTCACGTACTGGCTCCTACTGGCGCAAGACTGGTCCTGATACTATGACCGATTGTCCGAAGGTTAAATTAAATAAATAAATGGATAGACACAAGACAGCCTTGATATGAACTTTGTGCCTTTTTGTGCCTTTTTGTCCCTTGTACACAAAATCAAATCCTAGTCCTATCAAGAACACCCCTATTCCCCCCCCCCATCGTCGGAATTACAATTTGCAGGCCATTTAAATATTGAAAAGAAGAAGAAGTCCCATATCCACCCCTGTAATATCAAGACCTGGTGATATTTATTCGAGACATAGAGTGTACGACCGTTCATTCAAAACCCCTTCTTACTTCTCTCCATATTTTGGGAACAGACTGGTTCATCTAACTTCTAACTTCTAACTTCTAACCCTTTTCTAATAATATTGCATTTGGATTTTGCGTTTGTTTACTTTCAACCACCACCCATAAGTACTACGATACTGCCAAACGGCGAAACCGTATATCGCGTGTGGTACGGTGGCTTCTTTAACTTACTCGATTCAACCCAATCCTTGAATAAGTACAAGACAAGTACCAGTGCACGGCAGATGTAATATAGCAACAGCTGGCCCTCAATGCCTTATTCGATTCACCACTTGACCAGCTGAGATTCAATACTCATAAAAACTAGTACCTCTTCCTAATTTTAAATACTTGGGGAGACGCAATTGGATACACCTTCCTTCTTCCGCATAGTTAGCAGATCACTGCAACTAGTTTGTGGCAATTACTTCATACTGGAGCTCGGGTTGTAGCTCCTTCTGCCTTGGTTATATCGATTTAACTTTCAAGCACAAGTTCAAGAGCCATCGGCTCTATAAAACCCCGTCAACATGTCTAACATAAAAAACCTTCGTGCAATGTTCGAACAAAACAACAAGGAGACTTCAGTATCACCACCAGAGAGAGGTCGTTCTTCAGGAGAATATACATGTAAGTACTTCGTCATACATTGGGCAGCTTTATGTACTGATCCTTATTTAGTATTCTCACCAGGAAGTAGCACAACACCTCCGAGGCCACTATCGAAAGTCAGAACGAGCTTCGTAACTGTTGAACGAGGCGCACAACAAGCCGGTCAGGCAATACAACTTGGTCTCAAGAGGCAAGATAGCAATAGTGAACCCAACATGGCGAGCGGCGGCAGTATGGCGAAAAGGAGGACGAGTTTCAGTCTAGATGAACAATCTCATCCGAAGGAAACTGCAGAGAGAAAGAAGTCAATATCAGAAGAGTTCGAGGCAAGAAAGGCCAGTATCATGGTTGATGAACTCATTCCCGAATCTGCCTTGGCAGAAACTCCCGCTTTCGAAGTCAGCAAACAAATCGGGGATCCGGAACCTACCAAACAAACAATACCTGAACGTGGTCGAGAGTTGGCGAAGCCAGCAGAGATCAAGGAGAATCCAAAGAAATCCGAGGAGGAGTCAAAAGCACTGAATACAAGCCCTCCTGCGACCAAAGCAAACAAAAGCCCGACATCGAAAACAGGTCCTTCGAAGACCAATGTAACTCCAAAGGTCTCGGACAAAGCTACAAGAACCAAGTCTGCCACGCGCCCTGCACCTATATCTACAGCTAAATCATCCACAACTCCAAAAATTTCTCCAAGAATATCATCCCCCCCCAAATCTTCCAAACCAGCTCCAAGGACACCAACAACACCTACAGGTTCTGGAAAGGATGGGAAGCTGCAGAAGAGCAAAACACCGGAGAAAAAACCAGTGGTTTCAGCAAAGACTCCCGATAAGAAGCCGGCCAAGAAGACCAGCAGCACCTCGTTGGCCCCCTCAAGCGGCGTGCGAGCTTCAAGTAAACCAAGATCGGCTAGTCGACCGGCTGTCAAGAGCAGGATCCCGCCATCGCCTCCACAGAGTGGACTCAGCAAACCCAAGGCTAGGTCACCCACAAGGCCAGTGCAGCTCCCAGCTTCACTTCTTGCCCCAACAGCTTCTTCTGGCTCGAAAGGTGCTACCTCAACACCACCTGCCAGACAAACCCAAAGTCGTGCATCTGGGACTATCAAGAACGAAACTGCACCACGTTCTCAAAGCCGTGCTGGAAGTGCACCCAGGTCATCCGCCACCACGGCAAAGTCATCGCACCCACCAGTCTCACGGAGTGCTTCGCAAGTGAAGAAAGGAACTACTAGACCATCGCTCGGGCCATCTTCAACCTTACAAAGAAAGGCTTCAGCAGGGAGTTTACCGCCTGCTTCAGCACCATTGGCCGATGATGGATTTCTGTCGCGTATGATGAGGCCTACCGCTTCTTCTGCATCCAAGTCGACTGATAAATCTCCTCCACCGAAGCGGTCGCTATCTGTAAAGCGACCATCCAGCAGTCTCGGTCACTCCAAGGTTCGTGATACTAAGACTGCTTCTCAAGCAATTCAGAAGGCGACCAGGCCTACCACAACTAAAGCGGCTGTTTCAAAGTCCACGGCCCCTGTCACCAAAACAGGTGCCAAAACAGTGCCAAAGAAGAAGTCGGCAGATCTACCTAAGCAGGAAGCTAAACAACAAATCAATGAAGCAAAGTCGCCAAAATTAGAGGCTGCTCCTATGGAATCAGATGTTCCATCATCAGCTGGAGATGAAACAACTGAAAATGTTGAGGAGACCATTGTTCAACCTGTGGTTGAAGAGACAGTGGTCGAAGAAAAGGCTGCTGCGGCTCCAGTAGTTGAGGAGGAGAAAATTGAAGCCCCTGTCGCTCAAACAGAGGTTGCTGTTGCTGAAGCTGAAGAACCAAAGAAGGAATTTGAAGCTTCCATTGACCCAGAGCCAAAGGAGGAACTTGAGGTCTCAGAGCCTGCAGTTGATGAGACAGCCCCATCTTCGGAAATAGATGTTGCCGAGCAGCCAAGCACACCATCTAATGAGATTGAAGCCAAGACTGAACAAATCCAAAGCGCGCCTTCATCCGATGAACCATCCAAGGTTAATGTTCAAGTTGCAGCCAAGCCAGAAGATGATGAGGACCCTGAGGATGCTGCTGCTAGAGCAGAGATTGCCAGAATTAACGCGGAGATGATGGCTGCTTTGAACAATTCCGAGTAAAGGGATCTTTTGATTCTTTGAATCAGGACAGTAGCAATGTGGATATAATGTATGACAGTGACTTGGCCAACGAGATTGAGCTGAAGTCATGTATAGGCTGTGCTGTTGTGTTTACGCTGGGTCGAGCAATAGCAAGTGGTTTGGAGGTCAGTTAAAGAGGAGTGTTGGGAGAATTGTACGCATTGCTTGATACCTAGTTACGGGAATTTCATGCATCAGTAGGTGTTTGCATTCATTGCAATGTATGTAGTAGCTTCGGCTTTATTATGCAGATGTTTTAGGGGAATGGAAGGACGGTTTTTCACAGCGCTGAATAAAGAGATATCAATTTGGGAAATGAAAAAAAAAATGCATAAATTGGTAAAAAATTTTCTCGCGGTGTTGCCTGCTGGTGACTACGGAGGCGAGGTGAGAACGTTGCAGGGTCTTTGAGGGAGTTGTATTGTTCCAAATACGTGCGATAATTGAGAGTTAATACTCCCGAGTCCCAATGGGTCTTGATATTTGTGAGGATATGTGCATGGTAATGATAGATACCTACAATGTGAAGAGCTGTGTTGGTTGGGATAGGAAATTCCAGCATTATTTATCCATACTCATCCGGCACAACGGAATGTGAACAGGATTCGGTAATTAATGGTTTCAGAAATTTACACCTCTGAATCACTGTATTATTAAGACAGCTAGACGGGTGTCCCACTGTGAATTTGTATTAAGTAGGTACACATGGTTCATGGATTATTGTGGTAGTCAGAGGATCAGAGAATTGAGATGTAGATTTTGTGATGATGATATGTACTGTAGATAGATATCATTTTGACTATTTTTATCTGTAAACCTATCGTTGGCCTGATATCTTCTACGCAGTGTTCAATGTACTAAATCCTTTTGGCTAACTAAATAAATAAATATCTCCAGCAGTCAGCAGCTCGTATGGAATTATGGTTACCTTCCCCCTTCGCTAGTCCGTAGAGTGTGAGTTCCTCGTAATGGATGTTCGAGATTTATAACGTCGTCAAATAGGAGAGCGAGGTCCTCGGATCTTCGGGATTGATACTAATAGTTCGAGGGAAAGAGGAGGGGAAGAGGGAGAAGAAAAGGGAATAGAAGAGGAAAGTAAGGGGAATGATGGGGACAGAGAGGTTGAGAGAGGGGGGGGGTTGGAAAGCAGGGCAATCAAATGGTCGGTGGGCGTGAAGGTAGTGGGAAAAGGGTTCTAGGAAAGTATGAAGAAAGTTGTTTGGGAGGATGATGTTCTTCCGAAAAGACGTCAATTTATGCCAAAGGAGGTGGAACTGATGGCTATCGACAGGAGTGAGAATGGAGAGACGCAGTTTATAGCGTTTCAATACAGATTGCTGGGCTAAATTTCTACTCATGAGTCGGCCACGTTCTGTTCTAGGAATTATCTTCCCTAAAGACATGAAATACATGTTCACATAGCAACCGATACAGAGATGAGACAGGAAAGATAAATCAATCAAAGAATCAACAACATATATATATTGACACTAGAAGCAACCAATCGAGTGAGTCTTCAACAGCCGAGTATAGTATAATCTGTGACCAAGCCATACTCTTCCCTCTTTCCCATCGATCCCACCCTATCCAATATCTGGAAAATTTCCAATCCAGCCCATTGATAAACTCCCCCACTCCAATTACTCCGTTCACTCCATCCCACTTGCTAGCCACTTGCTTGCTTTTATATACAAGAGGTCTTGCATTAAATTGCATTCAACACCAAACAAAGGCTCAAGCTGAAAATAGATCAATAAAGCAAGTATCCGACTCTAAACCCCCCAAAGCGCCATGCTCAAAATCGGAACTATATAATAATTATTACGAAAGAAAACGGGTATAGAAAAGTAGGGATTGCTTGATGCAGAAAAGGCAAAATTTGCGTTGGAGAAAGATTATACGTGTATCAAAAATTCGGAGGTTCAACCTGATTATTCAAGATTCATTAATCGTGTCAAGGATCTTGACTGTTTTTTCAAAAAGCTTAACCGAAATGGGTTTGGCTATGTGGGCTATGTCCTTCCTCCTCTGTAGTTCCCATTGTCATTGGGCTGCCTGGATCGACGTGAATAGAGGGCAAAGATCCTAATCGTAAACTGGGTAATTGCGGGATGCCACCGACACCTCGAGTTGATCTTGTAGATGTACGTCTCTCGTCCCGAGGGTAAAGACCCGAATTTGTACTGTGGGTGCTTGTCCTCCTCTCCGTCATTACTCCGTCTAGATTCTGTGATCTTCGAGACCCCGTGCTTTCTAAACTTGGCCCCTCTCCTCTCCCATATATTGGACTGGTATAATCAGGAGGGGGCTCCGTCATGTGATGTGGTAGAGCTGAAGCTTCCGCGTGTGGTGTGTCTAACGATACATTTTCATATCCAGGTGGACTGCTCAATGGGACATCGTCATGATCTATCATCTCGGGACTGCTTCCAGCCCTATCTTCATGATTATCATTCGAGTCCCCAGGGCCCATGGATCGACGAAGCGGACTATCCGGTCGGGAATCAGCGCGAGACCTGGTAAATCCCGGAGAAGGTAGGTCCGAGTTCACTGTGTCAATACTTAACACTGAACTTGCGCTTCGATCTCTCCGATGATAACGACTACTCGCGGCCATACTTGCTGCATCGCCAAGTAATCCTTGTCGTTCGCTCTCATCACTATTTGCGCGTAATCGTGTACCGTCATGTCTCGCGACCCCCAGATCACCATATGCAACTGATGAAACTGCACGTTGGCGTTCTTTCTTAATTCTGTCATGTTCTGCTCTGAGCTCTTCGATGGTTGGTCCAGTACTGGTATTCGCAGGTCGGGATTGAAGTTCTCTCAATGCAACATGATCGCCTCGTTCTCTAGCCTCTCTCCTTAATCGTCTTCGCTCTTCTCGTTCTTCGTTCTCACGTCGTCTCGCAAGTCGAACCTGGTATAAAGCCTCCATCTCTGCCTCTCGCTGTGACTCTTCTTCGTCGATAGTTTCTGGGAATTCTAACACAACGTCAATGCCCCCTCGGTCACCCTCTCTTCCCAATACCTGCTCGTTTTGTCCCGGTGTCATATTATAAGCTGGTAGCGTCATTACCGAGCGGACTGAAGTATTCCTATCAACTCCTGCCGCGTCGTTGTTTGTGGCATTTTCGACGGTGGTTCGAGCGGCAGCATTGAACGATGGAGGTGGACGACTCGATAAACTTCTGCCGACACCAGATACGCCAGCGGCTCCCGTGTATTCATGGGGATCATTTTGGTCTGGCAGACGATATCGATGAGCTTCTGGGTCCCAACTTTCCCAAGCCTTTTTCAAAAATACCGTCGGTATGTATTTTGGATTCTTGTGCTTGATACGGGTTCGACGTATGATGTAAAGTGCAAGGAGCAACGCTATAAGTCCAACTATAGTTATTGTGATTGCCTATAGAGATAATTATTAGAAGTCATCTTTGAAATTGCATTGGTTCATAAGTTATATATGCGAGGCACATACAATAATATAAGTTGGCCTAGTACTAGAATCAGATCGAGGCTGTCCGGATGAAGTGGCCGTTGTTTCTGTAGAGGAATGATTAGGTTCTGAGGTGGATGAAGGTCCATTGCTAGGCGGGCCATCCTGTCGCCTTGACAGTCTGCGGACAGGGAGCATCGTAGAACAATAGAAGCAATGGAACGAAATGTGTTTTCCAGGCGCAATACCAGAGCTCTTGTGAAAGATTGGTCACCTCATCGACGTCTAAGCTGACATTTGATGACCTTTTTTTACTTGTAGGTAGATAACGGTAGGCTGGGCTGAGGATGCGGGCGGCAATTGCGTGTTTTTAATCGCGCTGACAAGGTTGATCAGAATGAGGGCCTCAATTTCTCCGATCCTTCGATATTAGATTGCTGTTGAGTTGTTTAATGGTACTGGTATGATAGATTGAATACTGAATTAGGAGTGAATCTCTCAAGAATATCACTTTGAGTACATGACTGAACGGTTTGTATATACAAGATTAATGAGTTGGTGAATGTGGTTGGAAAGAAGTTACAAGTTAGAAGTTCATTAGAAGTGAGGGCGTCTCGTCTCTTCTTTCATCCGAGAGCTCCATGAATGCGGATTTCATTGGATGAACTACTTTCTAACTGTTCACAATACCCTTGTTGAGCGCCACTGTGTATATTTATAATGATAATGATAGATTACCTAGTTACAAGTGATAATAGTGGAACCTTTCATATTGTTATTAGCTAGATCCCTTTTCTAATTATAAAGACCTCGAATTATAGTATTAATTTTGCTAGTATCGTATCTTGGGTACCTAGGTAGTTTGTTTTCTCGCTTCCATATCCTCATGCTCATTTGTGAACCCATCGCTGTTTATATGATACCTATTTGTATAATATTACCTGTTATCTCAAGACTTGTCTTCCCCTTTCTTCCCTTGTTTCAGATAGATTTGTTCATTGTAGATAGACATTATTGTTGTTGTTGTTGTTGTTATTGTTTGGATACTTCACAACATCGTAAAGGGTTCGTTAGAAGAATCGACAAGCATTTGGTGCGAGTTGTAAGTTGTAAGATACGAGATACGGTTCTTTGTCAGCCTCCGATTTTGGTTAACTTGTACGATCACGTCTACGATATTCAGTTGACTAAACCAATTTTTTTTTACATGGAATACTTATCAGTATATATACTCAAACCCCACATAACTACGTTTGCATTTCAAAAGATGTACTACAGTATTATATTCTGCATATTCTAGACTATATACATATTCAACATGGAGTTGTCTTGCGGCTTCCTCGCTGTTCACATCATTGACCAATACTATACATGTTTTTTGTAGGCTCATATTATATAGATTTATATCTTTACTCGCTTAGATGTATTGCTACCAGCTCCTAAGCTTTTTCGAGAAAGAGGCTTGCTGTTCTCTCCACTAATATCAGTGGTCGGCTTGATAAACTCCATAAACACATGAGCAACACAAGCACTTTTCTGAAGGTCGTACTCGTCTTTGTTATATCCAGAGTGTAGAGCAACAGTGCGAGCAATATTGCCTAGCTTCACAAAATCAGTTACCAACAATGGATTCATCTCGACGCCATAATGAACTTCATTAGCCCATCTGATCATTTTGGCCATGTCTGAAATCAGCCATGAATTACTCTCCTCCCATAACACAGGAGAATCGTCAGAATCGAATGGGTCATACAGAAGTAACGCAGAGCACCAGGGTATAGTAGCGTCAAATACGCCAGCATTAGACGTACGAACGCAGTTACCTAGAATTGACAATTTGGTGGTTAAACGTTTGTGTGAGTACACATTCGAATTTATCCGCATTGCTGCTTGTATCCACCCCACAAACTTTGACTCAAGTATCTTTGAAATTTCTAAATCTTGATTAAATTGCTGACTTAGTTCTCGGGACTTCAAGTTAGCGAGACGTTCCTCATCTGAATCCACGTCAAAGTCCATTTCGATATACCTCGAATCCTTTTCCGCACATCTCAAGCCCTTTTCGATATCATCCGGGCTCACTCTGTCATTCAAAGAGTCTTCGACGCTAGGAGAGAAAATGCCATGCAGCACCGGCGGAAGGTTCGGGCTGACTGGAGTGCGAGTCGGTGTTTCGGCAATTGCCTCTTCGATAATATTGATTGATGGTGGTTCCTTCTCTAAAATTACTGGTGACCGAGGGACCTGCACTTCCGGGGATTCCAGAGTATATGGTGGCGGTAGTACGTGTTGTTGATCCTCAGATAAGAATCTATTCCATTCCACTAACATAGCCCCTTGCTGAATGTACATCTCCTTTGTGCTGGTTTTCCATGTATCGATAGTAGCACAAGTGTTGACTAGGTGCGTGCGAAGTTTTTGCAGATTCACTTCCGCGTAAGTGCTTGGCCTGATGTATACGCTGAAGATGGATGTATTGGACAAAGATTCAAGGCTATGAACCAACTTTTCTGCAGTTGTAGTGCTGGGCCTAATGATCGGAGCAGTCTTCTTCTTCGCAATGACGAATCCCTTCGCAGTCAGTTTGAATTTTATGAGGAAGACATGTTGTGAGTCGCTCAAGCCAGCTTCGTGAATGGCAGAAGCGTCGTGAGATAAATCATCGATGCTCGATATCGGACGAGGTGTAGAGGCACTTGCGAAGTCGGCGTCTGGAGGAACAACCAACAGCATATCCATTTGTTGCTTCTTGCCAGCGAGCTTGATAGATACCTGAAGCTTGAAGTGAATATGAACATGACCTTCTATATCGAGGTATGCAGCCATAAAAAATTTGGGATTCTGCCTGTTACCATACAAGCAAGAGCCTAGCGTCAAAGTTGTACCTGATTGATCTATCCATTTTACAAATACTCTCTCATCAAGGAGCTTTTCTAGCCGGAGCTTCTCAATCGGGACCGACATTGTTGACCTCTATAACTAAATTAGCAATAAAACATAGTGAAGACTGATTACATTAAAAGAATGCTAGCCCACACTCTACGTGTGATTCCCACCCACCCAGGCTATAGAGCAGCCTTGACTCTTCGAACAAATGAGGCGCAGAAGTAATCGATAAAGGCTACTATATCAATTTAAATTGTGTTGGAATTACTCTAAACAGTAGATACTGAAGGACGTAACCACCGTCAGGGTTGTTCTAAACGGCAGGTACCGAAGGACGTAACCACCGCCAGGGTTGTTCTAAACAGCAGATGCTGAAGGACGTAACCACTGCCAGGGCTGTTCTAAACAGTAGATGCCGAAGGACATAACCACCGCCAGGGCTGTTCTAAACAGTATATACTGTAGAGTACAACTCTTGTACCCAACACGATATAGTGGCGATCTTATCTGAGAGACAATGCTTGTATATTCGTAATCGATGTTGTGTGATGGAAGGATATGGCGATAAAGACAGAGAAACCGCGTTCGTATGCAGAGATATAGAGATGGCGATGATGATGGCGATGGAGATGTAGGGATATAGAGATGGCGATGGAGATGGAAATGGAGCGAGCATCGGCCAACTTCCTAATGCTACTTAGGTAAGCATTTTGATAAGCGAGACCAATCAGTGCCGCTGAGCTACCTATTCTTAACCACTCACGTGCCACTTAAGTTATCACGCGTCTGTGACTAATAGTTGGCTCTCCAGTCTCGAGGCAGCATATTTAGTTCAAAATGTTATCTACATTGTATCCCAAATGCTCAACCTCGATTATTGATAAGTTAAATAAATTAGAACATGGGCTTCGGAAAAGACAAGTAGGTGGCTGCCGTTCTCACCAAAAAAAACGAAACTGGAGATTTCAATTATTTCATCCGGGGGACGTATACCTAGGTAATTCTCCACCATGATTCAACTGTTCGTATCAACCTCATACAGAACAGAGTACAATCATCGAAACTGTGGTGTTCGGTAATCTTATGACAAGAATAGCATAGTACTTGGGTACCTAGCTGAGTCAAAATCTACGGAGTAAGGAGAAAACAATTGGAACTCGGAAAGTGCTTTTTTGTGAGATTACCTAGGTATCATGTCTTGAAAACAGGCTTACAGCTAAGTCTCTCCCATTTATACTTGTTTTGTTGATTGTTCTTAGGATTTATTCCTCTTTTTTTGCGATTTGGGGAATACAAAGCCATTCTGCTCTCCGATTTGAGATCCCTCTAGATTTTCTATGCATACATTTATTTGTTCCCGAAACCACAAAAGCAGTACTTCAAATCTCACGCGGTAGTATTTCAATCAATCGCAGTCTGCAGAATGCAAATTTACATGCTACGTGCCCTACGGGGAGAGGACAATCAATACAATAATGTATTATGTATAACCTCGTTTGTTCGAATTACTATAGTATGGTCTTTTGGCATGATTGTGTACTTTTGATAAAATATTGAAAGCTCAATCTAAATAATAGGCTATACATGTCCTCCGCATGGTGAGGTTACCACCAATTCTCCTCAGATAGATCACAAATTATCCACACCTGCTTCTATCCAGCCTTTGACCCATTTTTCTATCCATTCTGACTTTACTCCTGCCAATTCTCTCAACTGCTTACACGTTTTGGTTGCTCTCTCGTTATCTAGACGCGGCGCCCCCTTTCCTCTGGCCAAGCCTTCATAAAATGGCATCACCTTCACAGCTGGAATTTCAGTCAGTTGGTCTTCAAGCTTGATTTTATTATTGATTTTTGCCGCTTCTTTTTTAACGTGTTCAATCCATGAATTGAATGGAACCGGTTTGAGGGTTTTGTCCTGGCTTCTATTGATTGCAGACAGCAATGAACCCCAAGACGTGAGCACTGGATTTGTAGGATGAAAGGCTTTTGCACCAGCATCTTCTTCAACAGAGCCAGAGCCAGAGCCAGAGTCAGAGCCAGAGCCAGAGCCAGAGCCAGAGCCAGAGCCAGAGCCAGAGCCAGAGCTAGAGCTAGAGCTAGAGCTAGAGCTAGAGTCAGAGTCACCCAGGCAAAATTCTACAAGCACTCTGGCAAGCATATCAAGTGGTATCCAACCGACTTCAGTTTCTTTCGTTGCATCAAGAGATTCAGGAATGATGCCCAATTGCACTGAAGTCAGAACCAGGCGAGTGAGCCACTCTTGCCTGTTCCATGAACCACGTGTACTGACGGGCCCCGCCACTTGCCCGATCCTTGCTATCTGTATCAAGAGTGATGGATTTTTTTTGCCGTGTAGTCAAGCAAATTCTCTGTGATATATTTACTCTCAGCGTAACCCATGGCAAGCGACGCCGAAACATCGTCAATAATCGATTCGGGAGTGGTCGGTAGTCTTTGAAAATGGGCAATAGAGCTCGCAGATGAAAGGAACATTAAAGATGGTAATTGAGCTGCAGAAACAGCAAATGATGCAAGGTTAATGACACCTTCGATGTTAGGCGGAAAGGCTGAAAGTGGTAGATTGAAATTGACAGTCCAAGCGTTATGAATTATGTCAGTCACAGATTCTTGCAACTTGTTGTAGATCTTGAGGTCAAGACCCAAGCTCTTCTTCGAGAGGTCAGCTGCTAGGAATGTAACACGAGCTGAGGAGAATTCTGTTTCAAGATCATGCCCCTTACTCCTTCCAACTTGAAGGAACTGCAAATTAGTTCTATTCAAACAGAATACATGCGAAACAGACTCTGAATGCAGAAACATTTGCAGAATATAACACCCAATCGAACCGGTGGAACCGGTAAGCGCAGAAACCCGCTGTTCAGAGCGTCAAACTTTTCGAGGAGTTGAACACGTAGAGTTTTGACTCCATCGATACACAATTTGTATTCATCAAGAACCTGGCTTATTGTATGTTGTCTCGATTCTTCGCTAGATGATTTATTTATTTTATGCGATGAGAATAGATGGACGGTTGCATCTGTGAGCGAGTTGACTGATGGATTGGAGTACACAGTACTGATATCGAAATCCGGAATTGCGAAAGTCTGTTTCAATACTTGGTCAAACGGAGTGCTTGCAAAGACTCCATCATACCATGGGCAGAAAAATCATCACCGTCTTGGAAATTGTGGTGCCTGTGAGCTGTGCAATAATATTGTGAATGAACAGAGCAATTGAGTTGCTATTGGTCAGGTCGACCCTGTCCTGTGGAAAAGAGATGTCTACTGGTGCCGAAGTCGACATTTTGTCGGCATCTGCATACAATTTATCTAATTCTTCAGAATAAAGATCTAAAGTTGGTTTTCTTTGAACGGTCCCCTTGCCAGCTCTTTCCATCGGCTTTTCTGGGGTCGTAAAAAATATATGAGTTTTCGCAACTTTGGCATGCTGCGGGCATTCTTGGTTGGCCTCTTCAATTTTGGGCCAGATTCTCTCAATAGCATGGGCCCTTTCCACTGTGGAAAGTTTTTCGGAATTTTGCGAAGGCACTAATTCAATAAGCAACGCTGTCTGAAAACGAGCTGTGCCCGCAACTAACACTGCTTGGACTTCAGGATGGTGCGAGATGGTCTGTTCCATAGTAGTGGGATTGGTCTTTTCTCCTGTCAGGAGGACTATGATATCATCGCTTCGGCCAGAGTAGGTCCAAAGATCAGGAATTGACGGGTGGGGACTATATAAATCGTGTGTACCCCATTCATCTAATTCAGGAAATACAGAAAATACTGGCTGCCTCTTCTCGGGTACTGGATCTCGAATGATCACAGCTTCGTATTGATTATTGGATTGGTGTCTAAAATCGATGCTTGCGTGAGGGTTGAAATGAAAGTATTTCCAGTCTTTCGTTGGCCATTGCCTTGCAGGTCGTATATTCGGAATTACTCCACTCTGAGTAGAGCCTATAACCATGAAGAGCTTTACGCGCTCTGAGATTTTATCTCCAGCCACTTGCGACACATTACCACCTGCGTACATCAAACAATCCGCGCTTTTCGCAGGGAAATTGAGTAGCTCGGGATTCTTCCCGACCTCTTCGACGAACGGCGGTGCAAGAAGGACACAGTCGGCTTTGGTATACCGCAATCCATCCACCACAAGCTGTTCGGATGGAGGAACACCAGCTAGAGGGTATGTTACCAAGCTCTATTTGTGAAGTGCACCTTAAAATGAGGCGAAAAGACCACCACCCTGTGACTGTCAGCAAAGCACTCACATACTGACAGGAAAAATCAATTCATATTAATCAGCTGCACTTTCTCTGGGACGTCCTCTTTGTAGAACGTTACTGCAAATAAAGTAAAGGAAAACTCATATGATAAAAAAATGACATTTGCAACTTTGCAGCGTTCTAGGAACAGTCATGGTAAGGAAAAATCAAATCATCAATATCGAAGTCATCCAGCTCCCAATTGAATGACAAGACTCACATGGAATGGGGGAAGCGTGTTAAAGAGTCTGGTTCTAATTCCGATTGATAAGCGCTTTGTTCATTGGATCTTAAACGGACAGGATACGTACGATGTCCAAAGATTGCTCTGGTTAGCATACCCCTCGGGAGCCTCCATAGCTAGCCACTCGTTCCAAATGGCTGCAAAATCTTGAGTCCAGATAATTGGTTTCGGTGAGCCAGTGGCTCCAGATGTATGTAAGACAGCCAATGGTTCTGTCCTTGCCTGAGCAAACGTTTTGTGATAAGGAAAGTGGTCATATGTCTTCTCAAGCAAGTCTTCTAGACTTGGAATGTGAATCATACGAAGACCACAGGTATCAACAATACCAGAACCATAGGAAGTGCTGGGTTGGTAATCATTATGATCTTACAATCAAGAATCTTGAACAAATTTGAGTGTGCAGCAAGACTGTTTCGTGGAGAGCTCAGCAATATTTTGTAGCCAGTTTTCACGGCAGCTAAAATCAAGGCGTTATAACGTGAATCCTTTGGGATACCTTTCAAGTAGTTGTACTCTCCTGATTTGTGCTGTCCGAGTATGGTTTGTGGTATGAATGAGCCGTCGAATAGACATCACTTCTTTTGTGATCTCTCGGTTCTACATTCTACCCGGATCCCATGGATATGAACGCTTATATATATCATTTTTACCGATGTATGCCAGTGTGGGAAAGTTCTCCCCCGGACCTAGTGTCTGATAAATCCAATGTGTTAATCCGTTGATGACATTGGCGAGATTGGCATGGGTGACTTTTTGGAAGCTATCTTCATAGCTAGTTAGAGATTTGGGAATCTCAGCATACAACGAATTTGGGCGGTGCTTAGTCATTCCATCAACAATATGATTCAAAAGCTGCTTCTGGCGACGAAGGGCCAGTGTACCTTCTTCGAAAATGATTGAGGCCATAATGCTTGAACACTGGGTAGGAAACTCTTTTGAATCAATTTTTGATCACAGGATTTTTGATCACAGGATTTTTGATCACAGGATTTTTGATCACAGGATTTTTGATCACAGGATTTTTGATTACAGGGTTGTTGACAACTTGGAACCTGAGTGAGTGAGAGAATTATAGCTTATATAGCTACCTTCGTCAAGAGTAATACTGAAGAAAAAGACGAAGACTTTTCAGCACAGAAGTTCAGCACAGAATTTCCTGGGGATGTCCAGTATTTCGAGAAGCGATAGAAAGTGGAAGGCTCAATGCCCCAACAGCAGAGAACCCCCAGTATTTAACGATTCTTGTTCCTCTTATATTGAAATTCAAGGCCAAGACAAATAGAATCGACATCTCGTTGACGCCACCAACCAGTTTCCATCCACCTGCTTATCAATCCGCCGTGTGTACAAGGATTACGCGTTTTATTTCCGACATCATTCCAACAGCATATCTGATATGCATTAGTATTATATTTGTATTGTATTAGTTCTGCAACTAGTAGAATAGGATCAGCACGAAGAGGCTGGTTGCTCTGGGGAAACCACATAAGTATCTTGAGCTGCATATCATGATGTTGGTGATTTTCGTCTTACTCGGCTAACATGTGCCCTCCTTCGTTCTCGGTTGTCGCCGTGTCACTCCCGCAAACGGTTTCATGAAGCTATTCAGCAGCCCGATATCGACGTACATTTTGCCGCAAACAAGGGACCAAAGATGGACAAACTAGTAAATTCTACCTCAACCCCCACACCAATAGACACTATTATCTGCGCAAATGGCTTTGGTACTTCATACCGACTGCGCTTTCAATCATCGGCCGCGGGGGAGTGAATCACGAACGTCAATGGTCATGTCACTGACAGGTGTGTTTAGATATAGCGGTACGAGTACAGGGATGTCGAAGTTGGTTCAGAAATTGTGGGGTAGAGTAACGGCTTTATGGCTAGGCACGGCGTTTCATTTCATGAAGGTTGTGAGGTGATTACGCTGGGAGGATTAGGAAATCGAATTAACTTGCGGCCACGGCAATGAGTGAAAGATTCTGGGGATCAGTTTCACCTGGGCGGAAAGACAGACGGGCGGGGATGAGATGACATCCCTGAACGTCTGAGCATTGGACGAGAGATGCAGGAATGTGATATTTGCCAATGTCACTGTGGGAAATAGTGTAGAAAAGTGATATGATCTCTAATATTGAAGCTGTTAAACAATTTTAAACATTGCACGTTTAAGCTTCGAGGTTTGCTTCTCAAAATAGGGATGGGTGATTGCTCGTTCATAAGCACATTGAGATTGCCGCGTCAGTCTAAAAGTCCCTATTTAGATTGTATCTAAATGCATCTCCTTTAAAGCACTCTGTCAGGCCCTTCGCAATATGCAAGAGAGCCCCACACCATAATGAGCGACAAATTGATGGGCATTGAGATTACAAAAACAACGCAACAATCCAAGAGTGCACTCGAAACATGAAGAATTGACATACGATTGACGTAAGAGACGTAACAAATCATTGAATTTCTAGATACTATACAAGCAAACATTATTGAAGCATCCGAAATACCTGTCATGATGCAAGCCTCCTAGTCCATCTTTCCGCCAGTTAATTCTTCTGCGATGTGCTGCATTCTGGTTCCAGTAATTACAGCAGGATGCGAGTATTTTCCGACGGCAGTCTTATGGGAATTGTTGACGCCTGAAAGCATATCCTGGACAGTGGGTGGTTTCTCGTGCACCTCCCAGATATTTCTCTTGTAAGGTGCATTTTTGTCGAAAGGATTCGTGAAGATCTCATCAATCTTAGCATTCAATTGCTCCTCCGTCGTGATAAATGACCGAGCCTTCATGTACAGCGTATGCAACGCGTTCTTCCTCTGTTCCTCCCTTTCAGCCGCCCTAATTTGTACCCTTAATGCCTTCTGTGCCAGTTCACTCTCTCTATTTGGATCTGGAACAAAGCCTACTTGCAGTTTCGACATGGCTTCCGTAATCGTGGGGTTCATTAGCCTTTCATCCTCTCGTTGGGGAGCCTTTAGTCTCTTTTCATTGGCCATTCGTTTCGAGTAGCTCTTGTGTGCAACTATGCGCTCCTGGGTCAATTTCCTCTTATGAAGATTTACCAACGCTTCCTTCAAGCTCTCACGTCGCTGAGTTGCTAGCCGATGCTTCCACGCAACATAATCATTTGGGTTCTTTGGAGGTTTCGAGGGCTCGCGAGTCACAGAATCTAGATACTTTTTCGAGATCTTGTCGGGGCCGCGGTTGGGGAAAAGATTTCGTGGGGGAGGTAAAGTTCCTTTAATATCTCTATGCCCCCGGGCGTCTGGCTGTTGAGTGGTGGGTATTTCAATAAATCGAGGATTTTCAGGTCCAATAGCGCTACATGAAGTAGTGGTAGAGAAAGTTCGAGATGAGACCGCGGTTGATTGACTGGGCCTACATCGCCCAATGAAGCTCAAAGAACTCTTCGACATACTTGATGACATTGTATTCGAATGACACTGCAAGAATGACAATATTATGGGTTAGACAGGAGAGAGATGTAGGTTGTCAGAATATAGGGTTCAGTATTCTGAGGTCATTCTGATAAAGGCACTCCTTCCTTACCTCACAATCGAAGTTGATAAAATATCTTTGGTTAGTGGAGATATATTTTAGAAGCTAAACCTCCCAGCCACACCTTAGCGCGATGCACATCAGCCACAACCCCCAAAAATCTCTAAAACTTTTTTTCCTGAACTTCGACTTCCTTTTTTCATACTTTTTTCACAACCTCAAAATTTCACAGCGCATCGCGCATCAATTATCAATATGGGTACCGGTAAGAAAGAAGCGGCCAGAAAGGTCAAGCAAGGGAAAGTAGGAGATGGCATGGCCAATGTTAAGACCAAGGGCGAGAATTTCTATCGGTATGTTCCCGCCATTACACACGTTGACGGACTGAAAACTAATGATTTCACAGCACAGCGAAGCAAGCCAAGACCTTGAACATGTTCAATGAAGGCAAAGCTCGTCACAATGCCGCAGGAAAAGTTACTCAAGCCGCTACCTTCCAAAGTAGAGAAACAAAACCCGCACGAATTGAGCCCAACAGAAAATGGTTTACAAACTCAAGAGTTATTGGCCAAGATGCCTTGACCTCTTTCCGAGAAGCCATGGCTGAACGCGCGAGTGATCCTTACTCGGTATTGCTAAAAACTAATAAATTGCCAATGTCACTGATTCGCGATGGACAAGGGAAAAATGGATTGAAGCAGCATCAAGCCAAGATGGCAGTCGAGGCGTCTCCATTCAGTGATACCTTCGGTCCCAAAGCACAACGAAAGAGAGTAAAGCTCGGTGTCAGTTCATTGGAAGATCTTGCCGACGATAGTGTTAAGAGCCACGATACATATCTGGATCGACTCGAACAAGCAAAGCTTTTTAGTGGAACTTCGAACGATCCCGAAGCTGTTGGTGAAGCTGCTGCTATTGATGATGGCCACATCACCAGTGCTCGAGAGGCGATTTTCAGCAAGGGTCAAAGCAAACGCATATGGAACGAGCTTTACAAAGTTATTGATTCATCAGATGTGGTCATACACGTTTTGGATGCTAGAGATCCCCTAGGAACTCGTTGTCGGACCGTGGAAAAGTACATCAAGGACGAAGCACCGCATAAGCACTTGATATTCGTACTCAACAAGTGCGATCTTGTACCCACCGGAGTTGCTGTAAGTTTGATAATTCTTCCACATGTCAGCCATTTTCACCCATCGATTGCCCCCATTTTTATTCCATCGTTAAGTCAAGGCATCTTCTGCACTATGTGCTCCTCACAATGGAAGGCAGTCTGTTACAACTTTGGTAGATCGAGTTCATTCTCGCCGCTCTTGGCTCTCGGGTCTTGAGTAGGCAGCTCACCGTCTTGGAGAGTCTGTCGCAAAGAGTTCGATAATGTTTCGTTTGAGTTGAAGTCCACTTCCTCTTTAGCTAGTGGCTTGTGGTGGTTTTCTTAGTAATGATTCATACATTTCGCCAGTGATACAACACTATTTCACATGCAATATATTCAATATCATATGCTAATATACTGCAGGCCGCTTGGGTGCGATCGCTCTCCAAAGATTATCCAACTCTTGCATTTCACGCCTCAATAACAAATTCATTCGGAAAAGGATCCCTCATTCAACTCCTCCGTCAATTCTCTTCCCTACATGCCGACCGCAAACAAATATCAGTTGGCTTCATTGGATACCCAAACACTGGCAAATCATCAATCATTAACACGTTGAGAAAGAAGAAGGTCTGCACAGTTGCTCCAATACCGGGTGAAACAAAAGTTTGGCAGTATATTACTCTCATGAAACGCATTTATCTCATTGATTGTCCTGGAGTAGTTCCTCCCAGTACTACCGATACACCCCAAGATATTCTACTACGAGGTGTAGTCAGAGTTGAGAATGTTGAACACCCAGAACAATATATTCCCGCAGTTTTGAGTAAAACTAAACCCCAACACATTGAAAGAACATATGCTCTTAAGGGGTACAAGAACCATATTGAATTCTTAGAGCTTCTTGCACGCAAGGGAGGAAGACTATTACATGGAGGTGAGCCCGATGTTGACGGCGTAGCCAAGATGGTCCTCAATGACTTCTTGAGGGGCAAAATTCCATGGTTTACTCCACCTCCAAAGCTCGAAGGTCCAGAAGAAACCGGAGTAGAAGGACGAGAAGGTAGATTGGGTGAAATGCCACGGAAGAGAAAGCGTGATGAAGCTGGAGAATCAGTAGCTGACACATCTATTGGAGATATTGCTTCAATGGCCGAAGCCGACAATGGAGATGACTCGTAAGTTCTTCAGGAAAACATAACACATTAGACTTTACGCTAACATGTCTTGTAGATTCGAAGGCTTTGAAAGTGATAATGAAGATGGTGGTGCCGCGCTGGATGATGTCGCTGATGCTGAAACAATCGATAAGGCTTTTGGCATAGAGTCTGATGAGGAAAGCGAAGCTGGTGATGCTGACGAACCTGCCGGGGAAGAAGATGACGCTGAAGCTGTCAATGAGCAACTTCGCAAACAACTTTCAAAAGATCCAAATCCCCCGAGGCGGAAACAGCCATCTAGGAAGAAAGGTCAAAAGACTTGAAAGCTTATGTAGTTAAATAGAATATATTAATGTTAATGTCAATGATACCCCCACGATAATTTTGATGTCTCAATCACACATAATCTTGGCATGCCTTTCAATACAAAAATCGCTGAAATTGAACATATGTTATCGGCCACAGGCCTTCTTAGATGCTCACCTCGGACAGTAATTCCTCATTTCCAAATCAATTACCGACGTTCAGCACTCATTACCTGGATTCTTCTTGGATTTCTGTTGCATAATTGAAGACCGAATTTGAATCTTGATTCAATGGGCTTTCTTGGGTTATATTCTTTTCTACAGTTGGCATAAAATGCATAGCCACATCTCAAGTCTTCGCCTTCCCAATCTAGCCTGTAAGGGGACTGATTCTTCGTACCCCCCCCCGTTTAAATGCCCAATGCCCAATTCAGTCTGTACACCTCCCAAGGCAAGCTCTACTTCATATTATGCCAAGCATCTATTTTACTTGCATCGTCCCCATCGCATATCACAACACCGGTGTTCTTGCCTCTTGCACCATCTGCCTCGAGTCTCTTCTCGGTCTTCCATCCAGAGGTTGGTGCCAACTATTGGGGGCTATTTGTTCTCATTAGCAAACAGAAGATCGCCAGGGGAAGGAAATATTGGTACCTTGAAGGATATATCTATTCATCGCTTCTCTGAAACGGCTTTTATATTCCTGCTTGCTTGTTAAGACTACGTAACTTATAATTGGAAAGGAGAGTTGAACGGACCTTAGGCGACGTGACGGTAGGTCGATTGCGGCCACCACCAGCGAAACCACGGTCTGGACGTATTCGTTAGCATGAAATGACAAGGTCCAGGTTTGGATGAAACAGTCAGTACCTTTGATCCACGATTCTAACTTCTTGTCCCAGGTGTAAGTACGAACTACATCAATGATTCCGACAACAAGTTCTTTTCGTGCCTTCATCATGTAAGTATATGTTAAATCCGTATTTGCTTAGCAACACTCACCTCATCCACAGCTACCATCAGCGAGTAATCCATTACATCATTTCGTTGCAGGAAGAGAGTATCATTGAAGATGGCAGATCGAAGAAGTTTTTTAGAATGCTTTACACAAATCAGTGACATGGGCGTTGCATTGCTCTTACTTTACTTACTTCACGTGCAAATAAAGGAGACTCATAGATAAATTCAACCATGTTCTCATCCAGAAGCACCTCATTCTGCTCCCCTGTAGACTGAATTTTTCTGTTTCGCATGGATCCCTTCAAATCGAAAATACGTGTAGGCGAACGATCATAGAAAAGGTTTTCCATTACCAACACATCCCACTTGATTTCCGTGCCCGTAGCTGGATTTTTGATAACAATCTGAAAGAAACCAAGCATTTTCGCAATGGCCGTAGGTAATTCATGAAACAGCGCCTCGGATATAATGTTGAAATAAGCTGGCGCGAATTTGAGAAATGCCTGAGTTTCAATGGGGGATAACTGTTTCAAGACCAGCCTGTCATCGAGTGTTTTCAAGAATACGGATTTGGTCTTTCCTCCTTTAGAATCCCATTTCAAGCACCGAGATAACGATTCTACGATTCGATCTGCCACTCCGCACTTTCTTCGCACAGCATCAAATTGCTCCGCAAAGAAAATTTTGCATTGCATTCTTGCCGAGGAATCGACGAACGAGTACGCAAGATGAGTACCAGTGGCACGCAATAATGAAGTTTCGACTTCTGCTTGGTTGATACCATCTTCGCATATGTCTGGCGTACCGTCTAAAGGCATAGAATCATGCTCTTGGGCTTTTGCGCATGCTGGACCTTGTTGTCGAAGATCATCCAACTTAGCTAGATAATGTTCCGATGACAACGTAAAAGCTATCAACGAGCTCGGTTCATCCTCTCTAATAATAACATCAGAATCAACAAATATATGCTCACCAGTATTAATGGGATACTCAAGCTGGGTCCAACCACTGGCAGATCTCTCCGCCCAGAAATTAGTTAACATCTTCATGAGACTAGACTTCTCATGCTTTGGTATCTCCAGCGGAAGGTCGGCATTTGGCTTGCCCACACGAAGCGATTCAGCTAATTCCTCCGCGCCTTGCAAAAGGTCACCAATCAAAGAATGGTCTGCATCGCTAACAGCTCCTTCGTCATCTGAACCAGTTTGACTAAAGTTTTGATGGCTGTCATCCGCTTCAGTGTCGGCAACAGCGCCTTCAGTGGCGGCAGAAGTGTCATTTGGCGAATTTGGCTGAGTCTCGCTACTAGGAGGCTCCATATTAAGATCGGCGAGCCCTTCAGTCATGCCAGTAGATTCTGTACTAACTCGCGTGGGTTCGGCGTCTAGAGAAACTTCGTCGGGGGGTCCGCGCTCCTCGACAGCTTCGTTGATATCCTTGTATATCTCGACAATCGGCTTGGAAGATGCCTTGGGGAAGGCTCTTGATTGTGTGACTTTCGCTGCCATTCGTCTCCTGTCGCGTAGACGTTCTTTCTCAAACTCTCTACTCAGCTGCTCAAAGTGCTTTGCTAGCGTTGTAACTTTGGATTCCTTTCGTTTACTTTGCACAGACCTTGGAATTAGGGAGTGTCCCGCCTTGCGATTCTGTTTGAGTGACCCCAAGCCTAATCTTTCCGAAAGTCTTTTGTCGGTGGGTCTTACCGGCTCTGTCGTAGATGGCTTCAAAGGTTCAAGCAATGGGATCTGAGTATCACTAGACTTGCGCGCTTCTCCTAGACGATGATATGCCTTACTAGAAATTGGCTGAATGCGACGTAAGGTATTTGCAGGCTGCGACTGAGTACGATTAAAAGGAGGCGAAGCACCACTGCGACGCGAGGTTGTACGTTCCGTTGGTCTTGGAATTCCAGAGGTCTCTGTTTGTAATTGCCCTTGTTCGCCAGAATATGATTGGTTTGCCCTTCGTAGTCTCTCAATTTTTTCGGATAAAGTTGCTTCTAAAGGTGCTGTGGCTATTTCTACACCCGGGGGACTCTCCATTTCCGACGGACTAGATGTGAGGAATTCACATGTATCTGTCGGTGTCAAAATTTCCGAAGCAACTTGTTGATCTGCGGTTTCTGGAATAGCGAGATCAAGATGTTCTACTCCCTCATGCCGAGGCGTTTGAATTGGATCCTCTGTAATAGATGGTTGGGTTCCATCGGAAGGCTGCGAATCGCCCGCTGCCAGATCTGGGACTGAACTGTCTTCGACTACTGTTAGCTGATCCTCCGGCGATTCTTCTGTATCCTGACTTGGTTCGGTTGCGGTTTCCGTTGGTGCTTGAATTACGGATTTCTCTTCGACATCAGACAATGGTTCATTCGTCTCTACAGACACCAGTGAAGTTTGAGATTCGTCACGATCCATAAACATCCTCTTGAGTTGTATCGCGGCAAGGCGGCGAATGTCCTTTTCCGAGGGAAAGAAGTTTCCATCAAAATCTTGGAAAGCATCGTCCCACTCCGCAACCTTCTCTTGCATGGCTCTTACGGCTCTATTTAGTGGGATGATTTCATAGTATTTCGATTCCATATATTTATCCTGTAATTTGCGTAACAACGCAGTGTGTTCTTCTTGCGCACGTTTCGTTAAGCGTTCTATTTCGGCTTTACATGCTTCCGCCTTTTCGGGTGCCACGCTATCGATGTTAATTCCTTTGATCCTCGAAACCACCGATGTCATGAACCTGTTCCACCGTTCTTCTATTTTTGTAAAAAGCTCGTTTTTCAACCTCAAATCATTATCTACTTTCCAGGTAATTCTTGTTCGAGGTACAACAATTTCAAGAAGGTCGATAGGATCGTAGTGAATTCTAATGGCGACGTTGCGGAAGCCAAAATATCGCAAATGATCACGATGCAAATCATGGGGACAAAACCCTGCCCTGAGATGCAACTCGCTGCTCCAAAAAGATAGTTCTAAATACTTGCCAAAAGAGTATTTCCAAGTACTTTCAGACATGGGCATAACCTGGGTTTCCTTCTGACATTTTTTGCAATAGCTCCACATCAAAATGGAATCCTGAAGTCCTTTGATCTTACAAGGTGATCTTTCAACAAACACAGTTATGCGTGCTTCGCCGTGAACATAAGTTCGATGGTGCTCCGACATCTTACGATCGCAGCCATTGAACGTACAGGTGGTGTTGATCGTCAAGCACAGATCCTCTACATACTGGCCCAGTGTACAATCGGGATCTATTTCTGCTGATATTTCGTGCTCATTATAGAATGCGAGGGTAAGAAGATCGGGCCCAGCACAAGGAATTGAAGTTTCCGTGCAGACAACTGTGGATAGCACAGTGATATTTTGGTGTCCATACGGATCGAACAGGTTGAGATTCCCTTGAATATAATTCTCCCATTGCCGAGTCTGTGTCTGGTAATTGTGCAAAGCCTTATCATACTCGGCATCATGCACAGCGTGCAGGACCTCCATGATTTGCCTAGGTGCATCTTTAATACTCTCGTGGACCATGTCGGGCTTTATGAGCTGGAATTTCTGCGGCTTCGATTTTTCTGTATCGGTCTGCTCTTCAAACATGTCTTGATCACGAAGTCTTTTCAAATAAACAAGTCTTCGCTCCTGCTCTCTCGCCCTAACCAATAGATACGGTTGCATAAACTTCACAAATGGAGAGGCAGATAGAATTTTAGTTTGGTGCTTAGCTACCATATCGCTATAAAAGGTTGGCATAGGTACATCTTCTGGCAGGTGATCGTCATGAGAAGAGTGAGCATGTGACTCATGTGCAGAGATCATTCTGGACACTTCCGGCTTTTGGTCAGCCAATATGGCTGTCTGTGCCTCAATAGTAGATTCAGGGTTAATGTGAACTTTATCAGTGAATATGCCTTCATTGTTGCTGAGCTCATCTTGAGAAAGACCTTTGATTTTATTCGACTCAGTAGCAGCCTGCAATACATTGCTCGCGGCCACAACTGTGTCTTGTTGAGGTATAGCATTCGATCCTATGGATTTCGAGGTCTGTCCATTTTGTCTTGCAGGCGAGAGATTGACAGTTTCTGCCACAGACGGGATCAAGACGAATTCATCCCTCATTAGGCATGTTTCAAGCTTCAAATTGTAAACCACGTATACCATAAATTCAGTGATCTGCTTCATTTTGGCAAGTACTGGCATGCTAGCACCCCGGAGAGCGATGGTACATCCTAGCTCTTTTGGGCACCCAGATAGATATATGTAAGTCTTCTTTCTTCCCGGAATATCTCCATGGACATAAGTTTTCACATCAAAACCAGAACTCTTGCCTATGTGTACTGGCTTTAGAGCTACCATATCGATAGACGAAATGACCTCTGTCTGGGCACATCTTGAAACCGCTTCTATTACCGAGGGTTTAACATTGTAGATAACGGCAATGTTTGCCTCAGCGAGATATTGCAAAGCAAGCCCGGAAATATGCTTTTGAACCAGAAGAAGCTGGGGACGCAGAGATGCAATTCGATTCACCATGTTTCTCAAGAATTCTTTCTCTTGCGCGATAACAGGCTCCAGACTCATAAAAGACGATTGATGGCGTTGATATTCAATTGGAAATGATACAATAACAATGCGGGGATTCGAAATACTCCTAGGCATACTTTTCAAGGCCAGGTTCTTGGTGAATACGACGCCGGATACATATGAAGTGTCACCTGGTTTTCCACCGGGTATCTTCTTTAACTTGACGTAATGGCGAATATCTATATCATCACCGCGCCGAACGTCTGGATTTACATCGTCCGTGCACTGAAGGAGAATAGGTATTAGGGCCTTCTCCCAAGAAGCAACGTTTGGAACGTCTGCGTCTTCAAGTAATTGGTGTAGCAGCCGCCGGACATGATGTAAACTAGCATTATTTAGCTCTATAGCAGGAGCTTTAGCATCTCGCATTGATGCACTTCGAGTCATTTTTGAAGACATGCCTGCCGGCGTGGGCACATCTGATAAGTGTTCCGGGGTAGCGACGTCTTCATTCACATTCCCATACCCCTTCGCTAAGCCTGTCGGCTTCATTTGTCTTGGCGAGGGCCGAGTATGATGTAAGTTGTTACTAGCAACGCTTAGATTACGACGACGATTCGGTCGTGTGAAAGCCCCCACAGTTGCACTAGCATCTTCTAAGCCTCGACTTGTGAAACTGATCCCACTGACACTTTTATCGCCAGTTCTAGCCCTATGTCTTTTGGTAGCGTTCAGCAAAGAGCCAAAACCCACTCTGTCATTTTCGAAAGGAGAAGCTGTAGTGTTACCACTGTTCAAAGTCGCAAAAATACTCATCTGTTCATCGGCGCTTGAGCCTTCATCCGACATATATGGTGCCAAATCTGGATCAATAATATTATCGTCATGGAAGGCTGGTAGACGTGTTCCTTTTCCAATATCATCGGTCAGTCCACGATGAAATGGTGCTCTGTCTCCGGCAGGGGTTTTGAAACGACCAAGAAAATTGTGTTTTGACTGATGCCGTCTATGGCTAGAAGATGAAGGTCTCGCGGCAGTAGACAAGGCTTTCAATGATCTGGATGAGCTTGGGCGACTCAGTTGCGGTGCATCTATTTCTAGAATGGCGGAGCGCCTGTTAGAAGAATCTCCAATTCGTCGCGTGGCAGGTATGGCCATCATTGGGGTCGCTAGAGGTCTAGATTCGTCTCCTATCTTCACTGAATCACTTAAACTCTCCGGCAGATCTATTTTAGTCGATGTAGAGGAGTCAAACTTGGCCTGTTGAGAATGGAAGAAAGTCGGCAAGCCTGATTCGTCATCCGAATCGTCGGAGCCGCTACTATCGTGGCGCCTGTTTATGATATCGAGGCAAGTTGTACACATCCGAAGTGACCCCTGAACACCAAATCTTTGACCTGAAATAGTCTGTGTGCATTTTGAGTCAAAGATACAGCCGCAAGTTCGGCAATGATGTTTTCTGCGAAAGGCAGTGAAAGGATCGCCGCATAAGAAACACTCTTTGCAGATGTCATCAGCCATCCAAAATTCCTTACTGAGGACTTGCTTTCTCATTTGTTCTAAGCGAGCGCTGACTACTTCTGCATTACCTCCATTTGTAGTAGTGCCGGGTATGCGAGCTCTACCGGAGTAAGTGCGCGAAGACCGCTCATCTGTACCAAAAGAATCATGCCGTACATGATTATGTGCAGACGTATGGATAGGACTAGCTTCCGCCGTACTGCGGTCTGTTGAAGAGGCACGTGATACTTGATAGCCAGGGAGATGTGACTGAGTTATACGTTCGACGGCAGGGCTTCGCCTGGCAGTTTCTGGGATGAAGAGACGCGGTGTTGCATTCGGTCTTGGGTCTGAACTTTTTATGGAAGAAAGTGCAGACGATGCTGTTTTAGGGTTACTCAGAGATTTGGCCCTTCCTGTGGCGCTGCCATCACTAGCACGAAAGTTCATCTCCTGGGAATCCTTTTTGGAGTCTAAATTGCCTAGCGACATTCGCCCAGCGGATTCGCTTTTCATGGGCTCAAAATCAAAAGACTCCGGGTCGTCTAAGCCCGAAGAATGGCCTGGAAAACGTCTACTTTCGGATGCGCTAGCTGACCCAAACGTGTTAGGGTGAGTGTAATCTGACGCTGAAGCTGGTTCGGATCTGTCTGAAGCACCTTTTTTATTTACTTTATCTGTAACATTTCCATCCGAACTCCCCAGCCGAGCCTTCTCCCCCTCTTTGAATGCAACCGCGTTGACAGGTGCAACGGTAGGGACAATAGCGGAAGACGAGGCGTTCTTGACCATTGGATTGAGAGGAGGCCTGGCTGACGATTTTGAGGTTGAGGGTGCTGACGAGAGCGAGGCTTTTGACGATTTGATAGCATGTGACTGCATCTCAGACGAGTTCCCCATGAACGAAGATATAGATGGGGACTGAAGTTGTGAAGATGTCGTGGAAAGTTGGATGGGTGAAGCAGTGATGCCCGAATCCTCACGCGCAAGACCGGCAGAACCTTTTGAACCCGGAGTGATATTCGATGCATTTTGACTCTTGATTGAAATCGTGTCGAAGCTCTCATTGTCACCTTTCACGGAGGTGCTTCCTGCTTTATCCTTTCCTACTCCAACTGCGCCTTTAAACCGACTGTATAGACCACTCAAACCATTTTGCATAATATCCCCAGCTAAGCCTTTACTCTCAGGGTTCGAGGAGGATGGAGGTGGAGGAGCAAACTCGTTGAACGTGGTAAGAGTCTCTGACTGACAGGCAGTACTATGTATCTTATCAAGAGCTTGTGCCAGCTGTTCCTTATCGACGGGGGTGGCCCCAGGAAGTGATACTAACGATCCTCGACGAGATCGCGCTCCTAGTGGAATCAATAGCGGCGCCATCACAGATGGTCTTGGGGATCCATGAGATGACATCTTCTTTTCATACACACGCTGGTAAGCTCTTATTTTAGCCTGTTGAAATTGTGAAGGCGAACTCAGAGCTCTTGGTTCTTAGCAAACCGATGCCCTCCTATCAAGAGGCAATCATATATTGTGTTCGATAAACCAAAGTTGTGCGACAGCTTAGACCGCTTTGAGTTTGCGTAATCATGTCATGAAGTTGATTTGTAAATTTAGATAGGTTGTCTTGCGGAACGAAATGTGCAGATTGCTCTTTGGCTGGATGGATGAATGGTCAGCCAGATGAGATGAACGCCCTTGATAGAATCACTAACTGGAAAGTGGTGGCAGCATTTCTTATGACAATAACAATTTACTTGTATTATTGAATAAGCTACAGCAGTATTTGTTTTCGCTTTATGAGTCGAAGAGTAAGCTGCATTTTGGGAAGAATCATTAGAAACGAATGCACTTTATTTGAAAAGCGTTGTGAGGATACTGGAATTTCCCCTCATACAAGCAGTTCACACCTATAAGTGGTAGGGTAGCACGGGCAGCTTCATATGATCGAGAAAAAGCGGTCCACAAAATCACTCAAACAAAATCATACATTGGAAACACTCTCACCTTGATACCTAGTAGGTATCTTACAACAATATAGAATATATATTCCCATGATGTATCTATGATAATTCAGAGGGTTATGGATGTGTATATCCAATTTTCGATTCAAAATAATGATTGTCTGAATTGATATCGAATATTAAAAGAAAAATGTATTTCCAAATGTCCCGGATTTCTGCTCGACTGGAGGGTAGATATCATCATTATCAAGTTAGATAAGGTTTGTTCATCAGCAAAACTGCCATGACGGGACATTGGCATTCCGATCACCATCAGCCACACACGCCACATTGGGCTCCTTCTTGCCTAGCCTCGAGCTAGCCTAGCACGTGCCTAGTACTCCACTCTATCGTAAATTGATATCGCGAACGCGTCTTCCAGATTATTATATTAGGTCAACTCAACTCAACTCGACCCTACTCAATCCATTTACCACATTAAACAATCTCAATGCTATGAATATTGACGGTGCACTTGAACTATTGTCGCTACCATAACGTTCTTTTATACTTTCCAGAAAGTCTACCTGGGTAATTCAACAACATGTTATGATACTACTTAATCTTTGTATCTATGAGTTTGTGAGATTATGAATTAAGATTCACGGATTCATATTTGAATTGGATATTATAACACCGGAGACCTCAAATAATCCACAGCAATCAACTTCATCATGACTCTCTTACGAAGCTGGCTTGCCCAAAATATTGAACATTCTTTGAAAGAAGCACTGATTTGGCTGAAATCAACGCGTGTTGCACATGAAAATGCCAGCAAGTCTCACGAACAATTCTCTTACGAGCAGGAAAGAGTCTTCATCAAGCTCGAAAAGTCCGGATTGATTCATTTAATTAGTGTAGGTCATTCATCTGAACCTTTTTTCAATAGTTCTGTCTATTGACACATGTACAGAACAGCAAGGCGCGGGATTCAATGCAGTCTATGATCGTATCTGATGGTACCACCAAGATCACAGCAATATTCCAACAAGACTTTCTGAATCGCTATTTGGAGAAGCATAAAAGGACACTGGAGGAGTTTATTGGAGAAACTCTAGCAGCGGAGAAGTTGCAACTGGTATGATGACCTCACCAGTTTACAATAAGTTCCTAGGAGTACTAACTTCAACTTCGGGTGTGTGACTTCAATATTACAGTAGAGCCACCAACCAGGTTATACCTGAAGATCCCAAGTTTTAAGCCCAAAGGGCCGCAAGATGTTTCTGGCTCAGCACGTGCTGTAGACATTGGTGGAATTATTGATAACCAACTGGATGCAATAAAAGAGTTCCTGGATGCTGAGAATCGTGGGAACACTGTTCACCAAGATTTCGAACTCGAATCCCAAAATACTTCAACACCTTCACAGTCTGCTATGCTTGCGACACAGGATCCCGCTAGTAATTCAGACGCCAGAAGAGAAAAGAGTACTGTTTCTGATCTGCATCAACCAAAGCTGTGCACTTCGAATTATGATGTCCTAGCAATTCTTCAGAATCGTACGGCCGTCCAAATTACAGCTGATAGTCCTCATCTCAGTAAGCCAGGACAACCACTTGACTCGGCCGATATTACAGGGTTAGCACAACCACTTTCCCCCAAATCAAGTTTTGTTGCCACTAATCTGGAAAGAGGTGATGACACGAGATATATAAACGATTTACAGGTTCAACAGTCTCCCAGACCTTCCATAGATGAACAAATAACTGGTAATAATAGGATGCTAGGGAATGGGAGGCCTAATGCAAACAATGCGACGCTCGAGGCTATGGAATCTTCCAGCGAGAAAATTCATGATGATTCTCCATTTAATGAAACATTGCCATTTCAGAAAAATCTATCGTATATTCCACACCCTTGTGGTCGTATTTCAAAAGAACAGAACGATTGGTGCAAGCGTCCGGACTCAATTGCCTTATTGCTGGATGATCGTAGATCCGCACCAAATCTACCCCCAGCAATCCTGAAATCTCAACTAGCTTTTTACGAGAAATTGCTCGCTGCACAAGCTTCAGCCACTCCCAAGAATGTAGTACAGGGCAGTCAGGCCTCCCAAACAGACTCGAGCCAGGACACTATTGAGACGGAAAATGGGGTCGGTTGTAAGGATAGTCCCGCTGCCTTTCGCCACCCGAAAGGAACTGGAGAATTTGAATATACTCATAAAGATCCGCAATCTAAAACTGTGTTTGGTAGTGATGAGGGTCATCAGTCAGATAGTGATTCAAGTGATATGACGGAAGTTAGTTGCCCTAGTCCAGAACGAAACTCAAGACCTAGACAGGCGATGGAGGAAAATTACACCTCCCATCAAAGTTTAAATCGAAATCGTACACACTCAACAATAGAACACAGCGACGATGAGGAGCATCATTCAGATAGCAAGTTGAGTGATGCGATGGAAGTTAGTTGCCCTACTTCAAGACGCAACTCAAAGCCTAGACAAGTGGTTGGGCAAAACGATAGCGTCGAGCAAATTGCAGGTCGAGAGAATTCTCTAACTATTGAGAGTGGTGATGGAACGCATAGTTCCGATAGTTCCGATATGCCAGTCTCAGAGGCTTGTCAAGAGGCCATCCCGCAATCTTCTCCCAATGTCACAGAAAACAAGGCGACTTGTGTTATTAAAGTCAAAGCACCTACAGCACCACTCCAATGCTCAGCTAATAGTGTTTCGGATGACGAGGAGTTGGAATTGGATATTCCGCATGCCCTGGGCGACGAAATTCAGAGCAAAAACTCACCTGTTTCTGCTGACGTAGACAACGGAATCCAGAGTCGCAAATCACCTGAAGATGATTACCCACGATTTTCACAGCGTCAGCTCGAAACCGCGCAGCGTAAGTCTGAAGTACAGGTCGAAAAGACTCCAAATCACAGAAAACGGCCGAATGCAGAATTGTCATCAGACTTTGTGATTCCTGGAACTTATGATAGTCCACAAAACGAAACGGTCGAAGGCAGCTTACTTATACCTGAACCCGGGCGATTTCAGTCACTCAGATTACCGAAAGTACACCCTCAGATGATCGACACACTCGGTGAGATGCCTCAAGACAAAGAAGAGCCAGAGACCTCTGAGGTTCCACACTCTCGTGAACAGCAGATATCATCAAAGTCCAATGATCATATAGCTTATCCGAGCGTACCAAGGACTCAGTTTTGCCAATCTATACCAATTCCCAATCTTGATGGGGCTACTTCTGATGGTTTGCACTCTCCCAGTAGGAGCCCTTCCATAAGCTTTCTACCATTGAGCCAAAGTTCTCCAGGGCAAGGATACGATGGGGAACGTCCTTTCAAACGGCAGAAAATTACGGATCCTCTAGCTCTACAGCAGGTTCTAGGTTTCAGTCAAGAGGAAACGCCTTATAAAGACAGAAACGAAATGGTAAGAGCCAACAGGCGTGAGATACGAGAGGTTCTACAAAGGCGATCACCAATAGTAGATCCGGGAATAATCAGCAATAATACCGAAGAAACACAAGACGTGGCATTTTCAGAAAATTCCCAAACGAGTCGCCATGGATTTGAGACAGATTTACATGATACAGTAATCTCTGATCAGACCTCCATATCTTACAAAAATTTGCCCCCAGGTCAATCATCTCCCCCTTTTGACGATCGCAACATGACCAGAGCTTCGATTGTACCCAAAAGAACTCGGCTGAGCTCGGGGCATGCCCACCATTCGAAGCAGCGGCCCAGCTCGCTTTTTGAGGAGTATTCTAATACTTACCCACGCTATAAGGGCAATAAGAGACAGTTCATATGTGCACTTGTATATCTGGAATGGCTTGGGACCCCCGCCAGACAACCTCGGACATCACTATGGGATGATTTTGTTTGGTTCTATACTCTGTACATGGACCATGTCCTCAACAGTAGGAACAGATTGAGTGGAATTAGATTCTACAATGAATTGGGGATTTCTAATCCCTATTTTACCCACTTTGATAAAACAACAGGACCAATAATCACTACAGAAAGCCTCAAAGCTGCATTATCGCCCGAATCCCCAGATTATGGTATTATTGAAGACTTGCGTGAAAAATACAGAAGCACTGCCTCGCAGCCGTTAATTAGTCCCGGGAGCATCAGAGCAAACTCTGTGAGGCAACAATCGAATGAGTTTATTACTTTTGCAAATACCGATACACCATTACCGTCAGGAGCCTCTACTCATCTTGAAAAAATTGCCTCGCGAAAATCCTCGAGAAGTTCGGATCGATCGCCATCATCAAAAAATACAGAACTCACGCCAATGAGGCAAAAGAAGAAGCGGACTCATTCAGAAACAACAATTTTGAGGAACGGAACCCCAGAAAACCCTTTACTGCCATCTAAAGCGTCTAGGTCACAATCAACTTCATCTAAAATGCCAGAGACAAACGCGGCGCCATCAAGGGCTTCAAAAGAGCCTAGAAAAGCCCCAGGAAGGTTTTTTGAAACCCCAAGTCAACTGCTATTCTCATCAGATATGGGATCGTCGCTTCATTATAGTTCCTCGCCTCTCCGAAATCTGGCATCATCACGGAGTTTGCGGAAGACTCCGGATGGTCCACCATCAGTACAAACAAACACTTGTGAGTTGGTAAGCCCAATTCAACGAGAGGCTCCACGTATCGTGTGTGAAATGGGCTCCTCGAGAGAGCGCAGACCGCAAGAACGTATATCAAAATCCTCACGTGAAAGATCAATATCTCCACCGCCGCCACGGGAGATCGGGAAATATACGCCAGCCTCGAATAAACCAGAAAAGGTTGATACCGGCCTTGAAAATCAAGAACAGCAGACGAGCCTTGAAAAATCAACCAAGTTCCCATCGACCGCATCGACCTTCAGTGGTAAATGGGAATTTGGCAAGTATCTCGCGCAAAGACGAAGGGAGAGCGGCGTTCGTCGTTCAAGATTGACACCAAGGACTAGTTTCGGCATGAAGCCAAGATCTAGTAGTGACAATAGAGACTAGCACATCTAAAAGCGTGTGGGTGGGGGTCCGTTCATTTCTCAAAGATAGCCCAGTGTTTAAGAATCTGTACTTAGTAGTTGTGGAGACAGGCGTGTCAACTCATATAAGGTTATCAATACCCAAGATCAATACGAAACACATTAACAAATTGTGTTCGAGCACCAATGTAAGAGCTGCTCTGCTATGCCATTCAAATAGACATCGCTGCCCTAATGGCCCGGGCTCAGGGTATGAAATAAAATCTAGGGTGTGTAAGTGGGGAGCTATCTAGTGATAGGCTAATGCTATTGAAATATGAATTAGGGGCCCACAGGGGCTGCATAGTATCTAAAACGAACTCTTGGAAATAATTCATACAGCACAACGTTGAATTAGTTGCCCAATAGTAAACCCTATTTACTGCTGCATGCATTGTGTGAAACTGAATGTACACATGTATATATGCACTCTAGACAATAAAGCGATAGATTTAGGTAGATTCCTGCTAGGAAAATGGGACATTTCAACGACATATAAGTTACAATGGCATCGATATTAATTATACGAACTTGTCCTAAAGGACCCCTCATTGCCACATCTGATACAATTAGAGACTAACTACTCTCACCGTTCAGGGATAATAAGGAGGTACATAAGCAGCTCCCTTACAGCTCATATCCTCGTATCAATTCATTTCAATCAATCAATCACGTTGCTTTTTGGGCCCTCCTTGCATGAGATCCAGCCTCAACGCCTCCTCCTTAATCCTTTGATGCTTATGTAGCATATTACTTCCACTCACCGTCCTTATATCTTCTTTGCCCACATCTCTACTTCATTATTGCTCAACAAATATTCTTTAGAATCAACTCAAACAATTTCAACATGTCATCATCAAACCGCTTTTTGATCTGGGGAGGAGAAGGTTGGGTTGCTGGTATGTCTAACACCCCACTCCAATTCAAGAGCTTCTGAACCGTGCTAACCCAGTTTCCCCAGGACATCTCAAGACTCTCCTCGAAAGTCAGGGAAAGGAAGTTTACACCACCACTGTTCGCATGCAAAATCGCGAATCTGTCATTGCAGAAATTGAAAAAATCAAGCCAACCCATGTTCTTAACTGTGCTGGCTGCACTGGACGCCCCAATGTCGATTGGTGCGAGGATAATAAGGAGGAGACGATTCGAAGCAATGTTATCGGAACGTTGAACTTGACCGATGTTTGCTACTTGAAGGGTATTCATATTACTGTCTTCGCTACAGGATGTATCTATACCTATAACGATGAGCATCCAATTGGCGGACCTGGATTCTTGGAGACCGATCCAGCCAACTTTGCTGGCTCATTCTACTCAGAAACTAAGGCCCACGTCGAGGAGGTTGGTATAATTCCTTCAATGATTTCGGAGACAGATACTAACAACTACTGCGCAGGTTATGAAGACATACAACAACACCCTTATCCTCCGACTTCGAATGCCCGTCAGTGATGACCTTCACCCCCGAAACTTCGTCACCAAAATTGCCAAATATGACCGTGTAGTCGACATCCCCAACTCGAATACCATTCTCCACGATCTTCTCCCTGCTTCCATCCTCATGGCCGAGCACAAAGATACCGGTATCTACAACTTTACCAACCCAGGAGCCATTTCTCACAACGAAGTTTTGGCCCTCTTCAAGGAATATGTGAGGCCAGATTTCACATGGAAGAACTTCACATTGGAGGAACAATCTAAGGTCATCAAGGCGGGACGAAGTAATTGCAAGTTGGATACTACTAAGTTGGTCAAGAAGTTGGGCGAGTATGGGTATGAGGTCCCAGAAATTCACGAGGCGTATAAGGGATGTTTCCAAAGAATGGCTGCTGCCGGTACCAAATAGATGGGGCTCACATGTAACATGTAATGTGGGCACATGCAGAGGCTGTGATTCGGTATCTTATCATCTGAAGTATATCTTTACTCTAAAACGTGGTTGAATATCTTCACGCTATATTTCAAATAAATATACTTATTATTATTATTGTCCAAAACGTTCTAGGATTTCTCGAATGTATGCTTGTGATATGATAATATGAAATATGGCTACAATCACTGACGAGCCACTTTGACATTATTGTCAGAGGGGCTAAGAGGATACACAACGGTTCTACATACGCCAGCATGGATTCTCCAGCTTAATTGTTGCGTATACGTACCATTGGAGCAGATGAACATGTTCACAACTTCATATTGAGCAACCAATCCATGTTTTGTGATGATATTCATCCAGTATTTCCCATTTCCTCTTTCTTTTATGACGTTTCCCTCTTCCCCAAGTTAATTCGGTGGGTGCATTGATGAAATCTTAATCTTAAGTATTTTCATACTGTATTTTATGGATCCTTGGCTGCCCCTCCATGAACGAAAATTTCATGCAAACGAACTGAGACAACACTACTGTATGATAAAAGCACTAGGTATTTAGGTAGGTACTTGGTTGAAACTTGACAGCAAATGACCTGATAATAAGGAAATTTGATATAAAAAGAAAACAATAACAAAGTCATCATCAGATCTGGCTAATGTGTACCTCAACACCCAAATTATTCACAAGAGTAAGAAAAGAAAAGAAGATATAGACAGACATCGGTATCGTTCGTAATGGTGATTGTGAATACCTACCTACGTACATAAGCTCATAAGCCACCCTCGCCTTCGCTTCTATGACAGTTAATAAAGCCTCGCGTCATACTATCACAATCTCGGCATTCCATTCTTGAATTGCGAGAAAATAATTTCAGCCTTACACCAAAAACCTAACAAGCCACGGTCACTGTATATTCATCCTATCCCGACTTTCCTTATCATTAAAGTCGCGGAATATACTAATTTCTCTCCTACTCTATCTATCTACCTATTACAACCAACCGCTGGGCTCAAATAACCTCATTCCCTAGAGTACCCCTCAGCAACCTTGAAGATGGTTGTTGACACCACATATTATGAGGCCCTCGGTGTCAAACCCGATGCTTCAGAATTAGAAATCAAGAAAGCATACAGAAAACTAGCTATTATCACTCATCCGGGTAGGTAATTGTCAGCGACTCTCTCACGACGTGCGATATTGATGTAATTGCAGATAAGAACCCCGGCGATGACACCGCTCACGAGAGATTCCAAGCTATTGGCGAAGCATATCAAGTCCTCAGCGACGAAGAGTTGCGCAAACGATATGATAAATTCGGAAAGGATTCTGCGCAACCTGGGGAGGGATTTGCGGACCCGGCAGAGTTCTTTGGAACGATTTTTGGAGGGGAAGCTTTCGTGGATCTTATTGGAGAGATTACTTTGATGAAGGACTTGACGAAGACTATGGATATTACTATGCAAGAAGGCGCGGAAGAGGAAGAAGAGTGAGTTTAGTTCTCTTAATATTGTGGGGCATGTCTTGCGGATCTGAGAGGCATCGCGATACTTTGTGATTATTTGGAGGGGTGGACTAATGCGACGATAGGTTCCCAGGAACTGAGGCCGCGAAACAGGAGAGTATGGCCGCAGGAGATGAAAAGGCTGGACCATCGGCGACAGACGCAGATGGCAAAACTACCCATGTTCCCTCCGCGTCTGTGTCTGAGACTCCAGACAGCCCTTCGCCCGCATACTCGGAGAAGCCACCAGCTGTCCCCAGCCCTGCCGCATCGGGAACATCAACTCCAAGGCGTACCACACAGATTCCTCTCCGGCCAGCTATCATGAACCAAACTGAAGAAGAGGCTCAAATGGCTGCCGCAGGTATCACAGAAGAGGAGAAAGAGTTGAGGAAGAAAGAGAAGAAGAAGGGTGGCCTCTCTAAGGCCCAACGTGACGAACTCGCAGCGTATGAGAGAGAACGTGCTGCAGCTCGCAAAGAGCGAGTCGACACATTGGCAAAGAAGTTGATCGATCGTATTAGCATATGGACAGAGACAGATAAGGGTCCCGATGTCACCAGGGCTTTCCAAGAGAAGACACGCCTCGAAGTAGAGAATCTCAAGATGGAATCTTTCGGTCTGGATATCCTCCATGCGATCGGTCAAACTTATCTTCAAAAGGCTACCGGACTGCTCAAATCCCAGAAATTCTTAGGCATTGGCGGTTTCTTCTCTAGATTAAAGGACAAGGGAACTATCGCAAAGGAGACTTGGAACACTATCTCTAGTGCTATCGATGCGCAAATGACCATGGAGGAAATGGCCAAGATGGAAGAAAAGGGTGGCGAGGACTGGACTGACGAGAAAAAAGTCGAATATGAGCGTCGCGTCACAGGAAAGATCCTCACAGCCGCATGGCGTGGAAGTAAATTTGAGATTCAAGGTGTTCTCAGGGATGTCTGTGATGAGATTCTCAATGATAAGAAAGTTCCCATGGCGAAAAGACTTGAGCGTGCTCAAGCTCTCGTTATTTCTGGTGAAATTTACTCTAAGGTATATTTTACCCATTCCCTGTGTCCACAATATTCGAGCTATAACTAACAAAACCTTAGGCTCAACGCAACCCAGAAGAAGAAGGCGATTACATGGCCTTCGAACAATTAGTCGCCGAGGCAGCTGCAAAGAAAGAGAGCAAGAAAAAGGGAAAAGATAAGAAAGAACATGGTCACCATCATCATCACTCACACTCAGATGCGCAAGCCGCCGCGGATGACTTACCTAACGTACCTAAAGCCTAAATCTAGGTGGAGAAATTAGATAAATCGGGTAAAATGGGAGGTAGGAGAGGGGCGGGACTTCAGTGGTAGTATGTTATACCTAGCGAAGGGACTCTCTATTACTGCGTTGATCAAAGATCAAACGTCTTGATTAGGGTTGCAGTGTGCCAAGAGCACGATCTATGGATTTGGGCGTGGAAGGGTAGTAAGTATATGTCATGTGTATGTCATTGTGGTTATTTTGTATAGGGAATGGAAAGGGATGAGAATGATAGACTTTCAAATTCTATATGAGATTTCAATGTTCGTTCCTGTTGAAATTGTTCATTTGAATTGGCTAATTGACAAAGCTACTTAGAATAATTGGAAAGGAGATAAAGACATGGTAGTAAAACCCCCAGTGAGAATCCTTCTTCAAGGGCGTGAGCAAGTTGTAAGATCTTGTCAGATTGCTTATAGAGAACCTCCACACGATAGTTCGAAGCAATACCAACAACTGCAGCCCGATATCCCCATTTCAAAAACAGAATAGGATTCCTATCCCGTTTCCAATTCTGAATTTGCAAGCTTGTTGAGGATGCGATATTGCAATGCCTTCAAATATACATGTAACCTATGTCCAAACAATAGAGTTGTTAAAAATCCCGTTCGAGTAGAAACCCCACTGTTTCACATCAGATCACACATCAAATGCTTAAGAAATTCAGATGAAATAGTCATTAATACACATCCCATTATTTCCATCAACATCGTGACCCAAAGTTATGGTACATCAATTAACAAATCTCAGGTACAATGAAAAAGTAGAAGTTTTACAAGAGTTCATTAGCGCCGCGCCGCGCTTAGCCAACTCGTGAATTAAAAAGAGGTATCACAAAAAAAGTAAAGAATTAGAGTTCCGCATGATCAAATGCAGGTGCAGTGTTTTGCACTTGTGGAATACCTTTGTCTTTCGGTGCGAAGTTTCCTTGTCTGATTTCGTTCAAAGCGACGTCGAATCGAGCTCCTGCAAGCCATGCTGCTCCAATCTAGATAGTGTTAGTGAAGCTTTCATGGGTCCAGGGGAAGAAATATACCATAAGTCCAGAGACGACTATCAGGGTTCCGAATACTGCCAACATGAGGTAGAAAACATCTTTCTTGGCCTCTGCTTCCTCGGCTGCTGATTTTTTCTGTGCTACAGATGTTTCACCAGCTTGTTGTAAAGCAATCGCCTCAGGATTTTGAGATGGGAAGATAGATTCAATGAACTGTTCGATCTAAAGGGAGTTAGTCTTGGATGTTTGTATAATCAGATCGAATTACATACCTTTCCGCATGCAATGCTGATCTTGAGGAAGTTGGGGTCCTTAGGCGAGTTCTTTTTATTTATCCTTCTTGCATATCTCTTGAAGATATCACAAACCGTACGCAAATTCTGTGATGATTCCATCATCAATTGGCAAGCATCACCCTTGGTGATCTTGACATTCTTCTCGAAGATAGCAGGGTTCTGGAAAACAAGCTCTAAGGTTGCGATCGCCATGGCTTGTGGAATAGCAACAAAATTGAAGACACTCTGGTCTTTAATGCCTGCCATGTAGAACAAACATTCATCGGCATGGCGGAGAGAATTCAGAACCATTTCCGAACTGCAATTCAAAGCAATTTGTCTATTTTGGGGGTCGAAAAGATCGTCAAACTTGTCAACATGCTTCGACCAGATCTCCTTGGGCCAGAAACGTCTCTTGTCATCAAAATCTTCCCGAATATCACGAATGATATTTGTCTTTTGGAGGAATTGACCCATGGATTCAGACAATTCTGGCTTACTGAGCAAAGCTGGGTTTGCCAACTTGGCCTCGACGAACAATCTTGTCAAACCATCTCCTACGAGACCGGCTACATAATGACAGTATAATTCATAATCCTTGATAGTATTGACACCATTGATGTTGTGCTCTGCATTGTTCGCATAATCGGCCATTCCATTACCCATCTTTTTGGTAATATCCTTGATGATGCTCTGATATGCTGGTTTGCACTTCTTGAATTCAGTGATGACACAGTCAAAGTGAACTAAAAGTTCTCCATCCTTTTCGTTCGGTCCATTCTCGTTGAATGTCCATCCATCTTTCTCAATAATGCTGTCAAAAGCTCTCAACAATGGTTCCTTCTTCCCTAATGGTATTGTCATATCATCTTCAATAGTATCCAATCCTCGTAGAATCAAATAGAAAAGGGCGACTGGCACAAGCAATTCGGGGTTCAATTCTTGGATAACTGAACTAAAACTTCGACTGGTCATTTCGAGGTATTTGAAGCAATCTTTGAGGGATTGAGGTTCCTTGGATGGATCTCTGGCATGGACTGGGTCGTGCCATAGCTTCCTAGTTCATGTATTAGTGATGGCAGTTGAGGAGCTGTACGTATCGAAAATATATACCATTGTAAGATTGCTCTCAACTGATTTGGATGAACAGAAAAGTAAAGCAGACTTTTGACGAGACCCATGATGAATGAAGTGGAGATATCTTGACAAATGGATTATCAAAGTTTCTGAATATGCGGAATATGTGCAAGAGTTGAATTAAGTTGTTGTGGATTATCGTTTCTCTGTGAGTTGATGTGCTCGACTGTATATGGTAATTATGAACGGCTGCGGTAGTCAATTGTTGATCCGAGTCCGTCTGTTGAAATTGGAATTGAATGAATGTATCTTGAGAAAGTCACAAGATAAGAAGATGGAGGTATCAATCCAATTTCAGAAAACAAATAACAGATAAATTGGGTGAAATGGGTGAATTGGTGAATTGGTGAATTGTATCTGCCAGCAAATTTCAGGGTATTATTTATTGGACGTGAATGGGGTACTGTCACCGCCCAATCTGTGCAGTAAAAAGGGAGCTTTTGAGTTTAGGGACTAGTGACTTTCATGCTTTGATGCACACAAGGGGGTTTGAAAGTTTACCTTAAAATGTTAAACTACAATGTAAGGTCGATCATACATGTAATGTAGTCTGTATGTATAGAGTCTGTATCAACACATTTTGATGCAATTGTGTATACTTTATACTTTATGACATTCAATCATGAATTAATTACATTACATTATATTACCTTACGATGATGATGATGCCGAGGATGTTGATGAGAAAAACAGAAAGAAAGCACTTCGGTCAACTTTCTAGCCTCCAATTGGTTCTTATATACATATACATCTTTTTCACCCCTTACATCTGAGCTCTCGAGGCTCTCTCTTTGATATTGACAACCAATCCCAGATTCTCTTTGGTTGGGTGCAATGCACATCTTGCAGATCAACCAATTAAATCAAGGTAAGAAATATGTCAAAAAGGAGGCGATGAAATCTGTTGAACGGACGAGGCTGAGCAATGCTAAAATATCCTGTTCATTACCCGGTATGCGATAATCTATTGTTTAAGTACATTGTTATGCTACGACTCATAACACTTGAAGAGTATCATGATAATACCATCTTCCTCCAAATTCTAGCTTTCATGGCTTCTTATTCTTAACTCTTACCGCCAACCTAACCACGTTGTCCATGACCATAGCGTCTGTCTGTGAATCCTAGCTTGCCGCACGCTGTGCCATCACCAACTACAATCCAACTCGATTGACTTGCAATTGCAATATATATACTCGGGCGTTTACCTTCATTTGAGCTTATCGAAATAAGGCTTGTGGATATCATTTTCTCGACATCCATCATTCAATCGCAATTCGTGAATTTCAGTAATGGCCGCCAACATGGAACCTTTGGAGAAAGATGTGGAACAGGCAGAGTCGAAACCGATGATTGGGGAAGAGACATACAACGATGGATATGAGGGCAGCGAGGGGAAAAGAAAGAAGGGTCTGGCAAATAAAATTGTCGATATTGCTTGCATTGGCTTGAATATCATGAGTACAGTAGTTCTTGTTTTTCTCAATAAATGGTTTGTGTAAACCCTATCCTTGATCCCAAAATACAAGGTCTAATGATAGGTAACGTAGGATATTCAAAGACCCCCAGCTGCGAAATATGCAAATATCCTTTGCGATGTGGCATTTTACATGCACAACCATTGTATTATGGATAGCTAGTCGTTCTCCTTTCAAACTTTTTGTCCCCATACGACTGCCATTTCTCCAATTGCTTCCATTATGCTGCTTCTTTGCCGGCTTTCTCATACTTGGAAATTTAAGTTTAGCATTCAACTCTGTGGGCTTCTATCAGTCAGTTACTCACCCTAACTCCTTCTTTGCAATATCCCACTAATTCTCCTCTTCAAACCAGACTTGCCAAAATAATGACCACACCCTGCGTGGCCCTTCTCCAATACATCTTCCTCTCCAAAGCCGTCTCTGCGCAAACCATCCTCGCCCTCGCCAGTGTCTGCGTAGGTGTAGGTCTGACTAATACTGGAGCCTCAGGAACTACCACGTTTGGCGCATCCATCGCTATTGCTGCATTTGTAGTAACTGCATTTTATCAAGTCTGGATTGGCAAGAAACTCACCGATTTCAAAGTCTCTTCTCCGCAACTTTTACTCAATCAAGCCCCGATATCCGTTTTGATTCTAGCGTTTTTGGCACCGTTCTTCGATACAAACCCAGATGTGTCGGTTATACCGATGGATACACTTATTGCACTGGGCCTGAGTGGATTGGCGGCTGCATTGCTGAATTTAAGTCAGTTCTTGATTATTGGAAGAATGTCAGCATTGACATTCAATGTTGCTTCCAAGTACGAACACCTTTCCTATTATCTTACCTCCAAACATCATGTGCTAACCCATTCATCCAGTGTTAAAACAATCATAATCCTCACCTACGGTTTCATGAGCGAAGGTCGAATCCTCACCATCAAGGATTCCATGGGCATATTACTAGCTTTGGGCGGTGCAACAGTGTATAGCCAGCTTTCACAACGATGAGAGAAGAGTGTTGTAATGTGTAATGAATCTTGAGGCCATAGGTGAAATCTAGGCGTTGGAGCATGAACTAGGTGTTTGGTGTGTGAAAACTTCAATCTTTGAATTTGATAGGTATGTAAAGAGATAATCTGAATAATATTTACTGTTTTAAACAACGAGCTGGATGAGAGTATTGAAAAGTATCTGTCGAATCATTAGAAACGAACAGCCCACACCCGATCTATCTATACATGTCCAGGTGTGATGAATTCAAGTCTGCAGATGTAACTGGGGATGAATGAGTATCTATATGCAGTCTCAATCATCGGCAGCTATGTGGAAATTCTAAGCAGATAGATTAGCTCACCGGTGCTCAGTACGTTTGAATCAAAACATCTATCTACCTCGCTGTAATACCATCAATCAAAGATAATGATTTCGGGAGTACAAGATGAGGGATTCATAACGCATAATCTCTGATTAAAGATTGAACTATCCGCCATTCCACATTTAAGTTCAAGTAATCACTGCAGAGGAATGTAAAAGTAGGTTAAGCTCCGACATGTGCATCAAGTATGTATACGTGGGATAACTATAAAATACACTATAAGCTCTGATATCCATTATATTACTTTCAAATATACATCTCTAAACTCCTTACGCCTGATGCCTAAAACCCATTAGACAATGCTAAGGTGTGAAAAAGACAACATGAAGAAAGACAACAGTGTATACTACGCTAATTCATTATATGTATCACAGTCCATTTACCATATCCATATCATACCAATCATACATTCTACATGCAGAATCTACTCTCGTTTGAACTCAATACCAACTCATCCGCACCATATATTCACCATCCGTCCATCAAACTTCTTTACCGTCTCTCTACCAACAAAAAATGCATCGCCACATACGCTAAGAATATAAAGGCACCGGCGAAAATAGCGAGATTGATTGCATCTGGCCAGAATGCCTGAGTGTTAAATCCGAAACTGCTCAAGATTACGGCGCCGGGAACGGTAATGTCGAGTTTGTATTTCTGATCCACGAGTGTCAAATATGTGACTTCATTGACGATTAACGATTCGAAGCCATAGTGGAAAATTGATAAGGATTGTAGCCAAAGAGCAGATTTGGGGATGGCATCGTGGTTGAGAAGAAGGCCGGCAAAGAGGAGACTAAATAGCATGACAAGACTTCCGATGAGACTTGCAACGCCGTTATCTTTGAAGACAATACCAAGGAAAAGACAGATTGCAGCCGCTGCGAGATTGAAGAGGACGAGGATGAGGAGGAATTTGAAGAAATTAGGAGCTTCAGCTACAAGTCCAGTCATAGGGTATAAGATAGAGCCCATAATGAGAGGAGGAATAATTCGGAGTGGTACGATGTCGAAGAGAACTTTGGCAAAAAAGTACGTGACAGGAGAGTAGTAGCCATTTGCTCTTTCTCTGACAAAAACCATTCGCTCGGTAGCAAAGACGTTCAGACTGGAGAGAGTACTGAAACCAAAAAGCGCTAGAATGAAAAAGAATAGTCCCAAGCGATTTTGGAATCCCGGAATGTCGTCCGTCAGGCCATAAAACAAGAATCCAGACAGTACAGCCAACAAAATTGCGATTGCGTAGTGTGTCAACATCAACATAGGATTTCTGTAAAGATTGCGCCAGGTACGTTGTGAAAGAATAACAAATTGTCGAAGGTATCCAACTCTTGCATATCCTCTGCCCATCGTGGTTGTGGCTGTTGCGCTGTTCTCCTGTACATGTCCGTTCGTGGTGCCATTGGCATTTTGAGCGGCGGAAACAGCGTTTTTGAGGTCATCCTGAAGATCTCTGGCGATTGGGGATTGTGCATAAGAAGATACCAGGACATCCAAATCCGAACCAGATCCAGGTGCATCAGGTGGTAAATTATCTGGATCTTCGGCAATCGATGAATGTTGTCTTGACATCCTGAGCCAGTGCTGATTGGCCTCTGGGTCTACAGGTGCCTCATCAGGTTGGGAAGTAGGGGTGTCGACTCCACTCTTCTTACGAGTGAAAAGCTCACGTTCTTGCTTTGCCCTTACAGAGTCACGACGTTTGCCTTTAGGTCTTAATAGGGACTCGCTTGGGCTACCAACAACAGGTTCCTCGATGCTACCGCCAGAGATGCTTGCAATTGACTTAACCGCCCTAGTACTGCTTGCTCCAACGCTTGGTGTAACGCCGTGTCTGAAATCGGATGTAGTATCATCAATCGGGGTGCGAGGTGTACCAACATGCATTGTCAAATCAACCAAGTAGTCGGCAATGTTAAAACCAGGTGGGCAGGCGTAACCAATGTGATCGAAGTATTCTTGACAAAGATTGAACTCGCCAGAATAGACCGTTCTTCCTTTTGCGAGAAGTAGTAATCTATCGAACAAAGCCACAATGTTAGATCTTGGTTGATGAATGGTAAATATGACCGTTCTTTTATAGTTCTTAGCCAGGTTGACGAGACATTCGATGACGTTGAATGCGTTGTATGCATCAAGACCACTAGTTGGCTCATCGAGGAACAATATGCTTGGACTGGTAACCAATTCACAAGCGATTCCAACTCGACGTTTTTCTCCACCAGAAATACCGCGGCCCTTGCCATCCTCAGAACCAATCAAAGAATCCTTGATATGAGAGATACCAAGCTGTCGCTCAACTTCAAAGACTCTCTGCTCTTTCGCTGATCTTCCCATGTCTCTTGGTAATCTCAAAAGAGCGCTAGTCATGATCGTTTCGTGAACAGTAAGAGTAGGTAACATAGCATCTTCTTGATCAACAAACCCGATGACACTTCTGTATTCATTATCTGTGACCTTTTCGCCATTGACATAGAAGTTTCCTTGGACAATACCTCGCTTATTTTTACGAGCAAGAATGTCAAGAAAGGTGGTTTTACCAGCTCCAGATGCACCCATGATGGCCATGATCTCGCCAGGATGAGCTACTCCTTGAACACCAGTCAAGATCTGCTTTCCATTTATATTGTATGAAACATTCTCGAAGTATAGGGAGGCGGGCTTGTGATCGATCATTAGCTTGATGCTCTCGTCATCGGAATCGTCTAGATGAATAGGGCCGTATTTGAATTGCCTTCGAGACAAGTACCAAACTAAAAGAATAACTCCAACAACAAATAGAGATGCAATGGCGATAACACCTGCGATCAAAGGCGTGTTGATTCTCTTGATAGGGCGTTCGTATCCTGGAATCTCGGTTTCGTAAAGACATTCTCCCGCCTGGCAATTGATAAAAATGCTGCTGTCTCCAAACATTTGTTGAATAAGCAAATCCATTTGAGGTTCCTTGAAAGTACATTCGTTGCTACCATCCTTCTGCTCACAATTAAAGGTTGCAGGACCTCTAATTTCTTGATCAAGGAAGTCCGAAATGTCGACCGATCCATTTTCACCGCAAAGCATCCGGTCCGGAACACACTTGCAAGCAATGTTTTCACATTTTGCACTGGTCGAGTTCCGGTCATAATCGTTTTGCGCGCCCGATGTACAAGTATCCAAGGAGCAGTAGAACGACTCTCTTTCGTCGACCCAGAATTGAAAGTCGCAGGTCTCTACTTCAGCGTTGCAGGTAAAAGTAACCTGGGGCTTCTTGCCATCCAAGATATCCAGAATCTTTCTGTTTGTGACGTCGCACATCTGGTAGTTCTCCTTTACAACCTCGCCATTTTGATAACAGACGCCTCCTTCTTTTTCTGGCATTAGAGCATTGCATGCCTTGTTGTTCGTACAGACATTGCAGTTGATTCCTGTCCAGCCATCTTCGCAAGCGCATGAATCTGTTGTTCGCATAGGTCGATCCTTTCCATCTGCCAAAGAGCCACAAACTATCAAGAGTCAGTAGGGAAGTTTTTCAGCATTTGCAGCAAGTTTTGCTAACCTGGCTGAAGACAGTCATCGCCACCGAATCCTGGTGGACAGGAGCATTTGCCATTGTATTGATTGCAGTCAGAATATTGCCCGCAAGTAAATGCGGGTAGTAAACAATTAAAGCTATATTCAGTCAGCAAGATATTTTGGCCTAGAAGAAGAGGCGCAGTACCAAGGAGGACAATCGTCAGGTCGGTCGTCCATAAGAGCTAATTGGGCTTTCATCGAGTCTATCGACGAATAGTTCGTGAAAGCGTGCGCGTTCCATGATAGAGACAGAGTGGCGAGGACTACAGTCCCTAGTTGAAGTCGTTTCATCGTTCGTGAGTATTTGCGAAAATCGCGATTGTTGAAAGTGGGAGCTTGGGATCAGCTTAATGCTGCGGTGAAGCGACGACTCTTGATGCCATGTAAAGTAGAGTAGAGGGATCCGAATAATACTTGGAACGAATAAATAGTAGTGAATTTCAATGAGAGGAATTAAAGAGAAATGCCTGTCTGGTAACTCGATAAGATTTTGAATGAGAGAATAACAAAATTAATAAACAAAATGCAGCTCGTTATCAAGCAGTGAAGAAGAGTTGAACAGCTTAGGTAGTAGGTAACCTTAGAGGTAGTGTCATATCATTCAAGTTCATCGGAGGGAGTTTTAGCTTGTCCGTCTCCTGTCCTGTCCTAACAAGAATAAGCGGGGATTGATAAAACCTGGAGCAAGGCAAAGCAGCTGCCAGGAACCAAAAGATAAAAAGATAGAAAGATAAGCTGGAAGGTTTGGGAATGGATTAGAAATTACGATTACATAGATCTAGGTATGTACTAGGTATGTTTGTTTACATACGGTTCATATTGCAAAGTGATGGTTAGAGATGGAAAGCTTCATGGAAATCCGTCCGACTATCTTCCAAAATCAAAGGCTGCTGTCAATCCTCATATGTACATAGCAAGCAAGACTGACCAAAGTTTCTCTATCTTATCAATGTACGATTGATGTCCTCAATCAACACTGTACGTAGAGTATGTAAGGGCAAACGTTGTGTCTGAGCTTCACAAAATTCCCATTCCCAACATCCTGTTGGTTCTGATACCTCACTCTTTCCTGGGGATGACCGAGGTTTAGCAATCTCCACAATGCAATGTCATCCACGCCTTTCAAATGTACTCCATATGACAATTTACTGCTGCAATATTGAAAATGTAGGTTTGTTAAATATATAAAGCAAAGATGTCTAATCTAAATACCAACATCTCTTAGTCTTTTCTTCTAAACAATACTCTCCAACCCATATACACTATACCATCTCAAACATGGTCAAGATTGAGCCTTTCGCCGTAGAACAAGTACTACCCCTCCATTCTCCACCAAAACTGAAATGTCTCTAACATTCTACTTCCAGTGGATGGAAAAGTATGAGACCACACCTGGGGTTCTCAATATTGCCGAAACATGTGCAGCTTCCATCTCCATTGACGATCTCGTAAAGTTATCCGAAGATCCAAATCTGCCTCATCCAATATCAACCTCGACCAAACTCACATATGGACATATCCGTGGATCGCCCGCTCTTCGAGAACGTCTGGCGTCTCTTTATTCCGCTAGAACTGGCTCGGCTCTATCGCCAGAGAGTATAATTCTCACGCGCGGTGCAATTGAGGCGAATTTCCTCACACTATATACGTTGATTGGCCCTGGAGATCATGTAGTTTGTGTGCACCCAACTTATCAACAACTATACTCTGTTCCACAAAGTCTCGGCGCGGAAGTCTCGCTATGGAAGTTACACAAGGGGAAGAAATTCATTCCTGATTTGGAGGAGCTGAAGCAATTAGTCAAGGATAATACCAAAATGATTATTATCAATAATCCAAACAACCCTACCGGAGCTACGATTCCAAAGTCTGTTTTACAAGGCTTGACGGGGTTTGCGAAAGAAAAAGGAATCATCATTCTGAGCGATGAAGTTTATCGACCATTGTTTCACGGAATATCAGTAGCTGACGCAGAATTTCCTCCGTCGATGGTATCTATGCCTTATGAGAGAATCATAGTCACTGGCTCCATGTCAAAAGCCTACTCTCTTGCTGGTATCCGCATTGGTTGGGTCGCATGCAAGGACAAAGCTATCATCGAAGCTCTCGCGGAAGCTCGAGACTATACCACTATTTCTGTCTCGCAGCTTGACGATCAAGTTGCCTCTTATGCCATGAATCAATCCGTCATTCACGCACTCCTTGGTAGGAATATCAAACTTGCCAAAACCAACGTGGCACTTGTAGATGCTTTTGTCAATGAACATAGCGAGAATTTGTCTTGGGTTAAGCCAAATGGTGGCACTACAGCCTTTATCAAGGTTGAAAATAGAAGGGAGCCGGTGGATGATGTACAATTCTGTGTGGATGTCATTGAGAAGACCAAGGTTATGTTCTTGCCGGGTTCTAAATGCTTTGGTGAGGAATTTAAAGGTTACGTGAGAATTGGATTTGTGTGCGAGACGGAGGTCTTGAAAGAAGGCTTGCAGAAGTTGGGAGAATATATTCGGGAATATCTGAAATAGTGAATAACGAATAGAAATTATGATGATTCAAGAAACGTTTCAAATTAACACAATACTGCAATGAATGAGAACATTGTTCTTACCCAGTGCACCATTATACTGTTTCAAAACGCATCTTTAATTTCATGGTGAGGTGAGCTACTTATTAGACTGCAGTCCAGACCACTAAACATGATTCCCAATAATCCGAACTAGCAGACTGATTGTAAACTCTCAATGTTTGGACGCAAAACAATATTTTGACTAAATGCAAAGGTGTAAATTTTTTAAAGTAGATGGAGAGATTGAAAGTAGTAGAACATGCAAATTGCAATTATCGTCCCAAAGTGACCGGATCACCTAATCGTTTCAGGTATTTGAGAGCTTTACATTACATTGTCGGGTTACACTCTGAACGGATCAACAAAAACTGTATGCACAACTCATAGCTGATAAAAACATCTCAACATCGTTCATTCACTTACACAGAGTCATACATTCAAAGCACGAGAAGAGAGTACACGATATGACTGTATCAATATTCAAATTATTTCCTAATCTTTGTATTCTCCATTGGGTATAAACATATATCTAAAGCATAATCATAATCATAAGCAAACAAGCATCGCAATTCCCCCATTCCTCATTGTCGTTATCGTCTCTCGTTCCTTCATTCTCCTCGTCGATTTCCTTGCAATAAGCATGTCCTCCCATCATTATTCATTCATCAATCATTGCCCTCATACCCGCTTCCCTAGCTCGCATCTCTCCCCAAAGACAAACATAAAAAACATAATCCTCCAATCCTCCCGCCTTCAACCCTCTCAACACCTAACCCTCCCCTAAGAAATCTCAAGAGCCATTCCCTTGCCCGCCACACCAAGCCCATCTATCGTAACCCCTTCCCTCCCTCCAGAAGAATAACAAATCTCTCTAAGCTTAATTCCCCCCTCCCCATTCCCATCCGCACACTCAAACCCTGTGCTTGCATTCTCCCGTCCCGCTTTCGCACTGCTCAATCCAATCATGCTCTTCACCTTCCTCATTCCCTTAATTCTATTCAAGCCACCCATCGCGATATCCATCCCGTCCATCTCAATCTCCATGTCCTCTTCGAATTCAACAGCACTTCCATTCAACGCCTTGCCTACAGGAAACCCAGTCATTCCATTTCCACTATTGACGGAAGCTTCAAGTGCAGCAGCCCTCGCCATGGCTTTGCTTGTCTGTACACCATAGGTATAGAGAGCGGTGAAGACGAGAGACGTGCCTAGCATGACGTGGAGGGTGTAGAGGATGTAGAGGGTGATGGATTTAGAGCTGAGGAGGTAGGCGAGGTTGGAGAACATTTTTATTGACGTAGGACTTGTATTTTAAGGGCTACTTTTTGTACTTTGAGTAGTGGATTTATGTGTGTTTTGTTGTAGAGTATGGTTGGTACTCAAAGTCGAAGTCGAGATTGATGGTGGGAGTAAGAGAGTGGTTGTTTGGATTGGGTGGAAGTTGTATGAGGAGCTTTTGATAAAGTGAATTGATAGTAATTTATGATGGTATTGTATTTGTTTTCGTGAATAGTTGGTAAGGTTGAAGTTGTAAATTGTAAGTTGGATAAGGTAGATGGAAGATTGATGTTGGGTCGATCTAATTGTAGTGCTTCGGAAAAGGCAGGAGCAGATGACTTATATCTATACTTCTTGATTCTTGAAAAACGCGCGGTACCAATAAAAAAATAGATTTTTCTTGATCAATTTCTTTCAAAGCATTGCCGGGCCATTATTTATTGATTGTTGTGATCTCCTTCAACCCCATATTCTGAAGTCATCGTGAAGTTACTACGATTAATAAATTTCTCATTGCAAGGGACATGCTCGCAATTTCATTCATGCCCATAGAACCAGCAAATCATCCCATAATTTTTAGGGAGTGAAACCCCTCAAGCGAGCCCCAACTGCCAGCACATCCCTCGCGTGAAGGGAAAATACACAGCCTTATTTCAGGGGTAGCCACGGTAAATGCATTCATGTCAATAATATGAGCCGCGAATATAGGGCTTAATTTTCAGCGCATGAAGCACTTTTCAACGTCGTCTAATCTTTTCACCGAATGCACTACGTCAGTGCGGAGTCCTTCTGGAACATCTGAAAGAAGGGCATGGTGATAGGAGATCGTGAGATAGAGATGAAATCGTAAGAGGGGAGAAATAGAGTTTAGTAGTAAGGGTTGAACGGCATTGATGACCTCAAACTTCGAATGTTACCCAGCCACCACAATATATCGAGTTCACGACTCAGATGCTTGACTATCATCTATGTATTATGGGGGAATAGAGTGCGTGTTTGACAGAAGTAATATCATATGATGGGTAGTTCATTGTATGTTTGGCGGACGGGCATTCATCTCTTCAGAATGGCGGGTCTGAGTGTTTCGTAAGATATTCGACCTCCTGCCATTGACTTTTCATTGATGTTCACATGACTCATTAAAAGTGATTTGGAATACCCAATTCCCATCAATGAATTTCAAATGTTTCCAGGTCGTATAGTCCGTTTTTCACTCCTCGAATCCCTTCTCCATACATGAAGCCATCAATATATGCCTCTCCCACAAGAATGTAGCGATTATCAGTCTTTCTCAATATGACAGGAAATCTACAACCTGGAAGAATGCAGATCAAATCATTTTTGGAGCAGTTCCATGGTCCAAGTCCAATAACTCCAGTGTCGGAAACGATGAAGCGGCGTCTATTCATTGTCCAACAAGCGGAGATAAGAAGTGCTAATCGTTCATTCTCATCGAGAGTTCCCCCAGTCATCGAGACAGAAGATAATGGAAAACTAAGCTGGGGTAGTTGTTCCGACAGTATTGTTGCAAGGGCCTTCATTCGAATAGCGTATTCAGTGTGATCATTGAAGGTCCAATTGCCACAAGAGATCGTTCTACAGAATGCTCCCTGCTCTCGTAGGGAGGGGTTTCTTTTAGAGACAACGATACTCCACCATTCTTGTAGAACTTTCAGACCCCTACCATTGTTATCTCTAGAGTTTAATTCTCTTCTGAAGGACAAGCCGGTTTTTTGAACTCTCCCTAAAATGACACCAGTAGTTCTCAAAACATATCCATCTTGAAGAAATTGTACATTAGCATAACTGTCACCGGAAGCCATGAACTGAGGTTTGCTATGTTGGAGTCCAATTATCGTAGGCTGGCGGCTTTGGGGAGGTCTTGTCCAATTCGGTACCCATGAAAGAAGACAGACATTGTCGGGCGCTGCTTGGTTTCTTTGATTGACACATATAACATCCAGTCTTCGAGAATCCTGAATTATATGTCTCGCAGTGTGCGTATATACCCGTCGTATTGACAATGAATAATCGATTTTACCAAAGGATTCCCGTGAGTTTGATATCCCTACCAATGCGTACACTTTATCTTTTGGATCTGACGACTTCTTACTCTTGTGAGAAAGCAAAAGCTCAAAAAGAGGAGAGCTGACCGCATCAGGGACCTGATCTCTTGATACTTGCAAGCTCTTTGGTCCCCCAGTGGTGAGAGTTCGTACAAATGATGGTGATTTTAAGTAGATAGACAGCAGTAAGTGTTCTTCTCTTTTTAATATATCGCAGGTGTTACAAAGCTCCATTATAGGTATACTCTCGTCCCCGCAAAGTACAATTGCTTCTTTGGCACAGGCAACTTCTTGAATGACCCATATCCTCCACCAATATTGCCGACGAAAAAGAGTTATTAAAGCCATCAATTGATCCTGTGTTGACGGGTCATGAAGCATTTTTATCACTTGATTCCTTGTGACCTTGTTCATTTTTTTGGCCAGTCGGATTGCCAAAGAACTATTTTCTTTCTCGGAACCAATCCAAACAGGTACAGATTGTGCGTTCTGAAAAATGGTTCTCATCTTAGCTATTTGATTATTTCGCTCTGGTATATTGCTCTGGTCAATACAGATGGCGTCAACCCACAGAAAGCTTTCGTCATTTTCTCTTTGAGACCGTAATCTCCTCAAAGCTCCAATGAGGTTTTTGGATGCGGAAAGGCGTTTTCCGTTGACAATTATTGACTCTGAGGAAATTTTGGCCCCCCAAGTATACGAAAGTGCTCGATAATTAGGAGCTCTGTGCAAAGCTGTGTGAATAAGCCGACAACAAACAACATCACCCTTCGAAGTTGGGGGAAGAATTCGTAGCAACCGGATCTCATCTAGGCCATGTTTCAATTCCTTGTATTGGAATGGTTCAATTGCTTGATTCATCTGTGCGATACTATGTTGTTGTATAAGAATGAGAATGATCTTGTTTGGTTGATTGTGTAGCCAAGGAAATCGGTGAAAAAAGTCTGACAATGCCGAAGAGGAAGTTTTATGATACTATTGATGAGCCACACCAACAGCTTGATCAATCTTCTATCACAACCTGGAACTAGAAACTTATTTCGGAGCTTTCATTTTATTGCTATCTGATCGATGCACGACAACTTCAACATACTATGACCATAGCAACGGCTAACCAAGGATGCCAGAAAGTGGGGGTTTGTAGGGGATCCATGGATAACCTTATCTTGAGCTCACCGTTTTTTTTTTACAACTCTTTCCAGACCTCGTTAAAAGACAAATTAGCTCCCTTCGGATTTTCTATCGACTTCTTGACTGCTAACTTCTGGTTGTAATACGATTGTCAATGTGATGATCTTGAGAAATACAAGATATAACAGACCAGCGATTGGTGGGCGACCTATATATTTCATCAATGTCCTTACTAGGTAATTCGGATGAGTATATGAGGAATATTGTATGAATCCGGGGAACTCCCTCATACCCACACACGTACAAGAAATGGTACATTGAAATATGAATTACATTTTGATATTTTGGGCCATGCCATTCCAGGCAAATTCCCCCTATTTTGCCGCCTCGCCGGCTCATCTCCCTCCCCAGGTCATGTTCATCTGACTGTCAAACCAAGTCATTTTTGTCTATGCCTATGTAGGTGGGTAAGCCATCGCATTTGTCAGAATCAGGCATTTAGTAAATTTGTGCAACTATCCATGGATGATCAAGTAAACACTTGTCGTTCTGACTAAAAGTCAATGACGCTGGTGAGATATCCCCGCATAGGCGCATCCCCCACTACTCATACTTTCTCTGTATTCTTCACTTCACCTCTTTATCCTCTATCAAAGTTCACATTTCAAATTCAAATCTCAAAGATCTCGAGTCTATTTCAATTATTCAGAGTATTATCAAGGACAATTCCAAAATGTCTTCCAATTTCTATCTTGAAGGTACCCCAGATGAAGTCAAAAATGCGAAGGTTAGTTACTATCGGCTTGCCTGCCAAACTATACAGCTGACTGAGATAATGAAGGGACTTCATCTTGTAACAATGTCAACGCCCAATGGCAAAAAAGTTCAGATTATGCTCGAGGAGTTGAAGGCGGCATATGGCACCGAATGTAATGAGTGCCATCTGGAATCAAGCGTAAAGAGTCTTGCTAACTAATTTAGACACTCACTCTCTCATTCATATCTCAACTAATGAGCAAAAGAAAGACTGGTTCTTGAAGTTGAACCCGAATGGTATGTTATCATAGAGAGTTGTGTGGGAGTTCGATGCTTAGTATCTTGCAGGTCGAATCCCCATTTTGATTGATAACACCAAGACTCCACCATTTCCTGTTATGGAGACCAGTGCAGAATTGCTTTATCTCTTGAAAGAGTTTGATAGCAAGGATATTTTCGGATTCAAGGACGAGTTGGAGAGAAATGAGTGCCTTCAATGGCTGTTCTTCTGGCATGGTAGTGTAAGTTCTTCGTTGCCCAGAAAATATTGCTTGGCTAACAGTTTGATAGGGTGCCCCGGTAAGTCCGAGCATAGAGAGGTCATCTATACCATTACTATTCTATGGAGAGTTCCTAAACTCTTCACATTCTCTAGATATTCCATCTAAAGTCATGATGTTTTAGCATTACTAATGATTCCAATTTGTAGTACCAAGGCCAAACGAACTACTTTTCCAAGATTGCAAGCGCGAAGAATCCACGTCAGTAGCTATTTCTCAACTTTATGCACAGCATTTAACTAATACCAATGGATACATAGAAGCTCTAGAGAGATTCAAGAACGAGACCCTGCGCGTTTTTGGGGTACTCGAGATTCGCTTGTCAGGCAAATATACTGGCGAGCCTCGTGATTACTTGGCTGGCAATGGGAAAGGAAAATACTCCGTTGCAGATATTGGAACTTGGCGTAAGTTGCCTCGATAATCCTTATGGGGCCTTAGTTGACAATGTCTTTCAGCATGGGTGAATGCATGGGATTTCTCCGGTGCAATCACGAAGGAAGATATGAATGCATTCCCGCATGTATTGAAGTGGATTGATAGAATTGCTGAGGTTAGTAATGCGTATTTTAACAATGACTTTTGCTGACAACATCAGCGACCCGCCGTTCAAAGTGGAACTGCCGAAAGATGGCAAAATTGGTGAATTTAGTTGTCTAAATAATAGTGGTTAGGTCATTCACATTTGTCATGCACTTGTAATGGCAGAGAGAGGTAGCTCTATGGAGTTATTGGAGTGAATTGAGAGATCTAAATGACCAATTATTATTGCTTCAACCTTTACTCGTATGTATCCGTAATCTTCTATTTCAGGGCTCTGGCCCAATCAAGAGATGTTCTATCGTTGTCCATTGAAAATGTGTTCCTTTAAACCTCGACATTCGAGTTCTCATTCTGTATGCCAAAATAACCGGCACACGTGAGAATATAACTTCTGGATGCGTTGCCTGCTTGCAAACACTCATTAATCGCCTAGTCATCTCAGTAATTGAAATATTGGAGAATGAAATTTCAGAAGTGAGTGATTTTGAGGCAAATGAATCAATCGGCTATGTACTTGCCCGTTTACTAACGTTTCAACGACCTACATAAAGTTCGGCTTCTGGCAGTAGACTTTCTTTTCCTGCAACAATAAATGGCAACCTGCCCATATTTCCGGCATGGGAGACTATTGTGATTTCTTTGCGTCAGCTTCGGCTTTGGGGCTTTATCCATTTCAAAGGGGCTTTCCGTGCAATTCTCAATGATACTTGTTATTTGTTGCAGTTTTTGCTTTTACTTTTTCTTGGGTGTGTTTGTTGTCAAACATGCTAACAACTATCATTGTCAGAACATGATTTTGCAGCTATACTTTCCTTAATAAAGAGAGAAAGTGTTCCCTCCCAGACTAGGGCAGATACACTCTTGAATCTAGAATTTTCAGCAACGAGAAATTACTGCTGTCTCTGGACGTGAATATAAGCTCTTTTCTTCCACGGCTCAACTTTATGAGCAGCAACTGATGAAGTTGACAACAAGAGTAACTTCCGAATATTTAATTCTCAACGCAATCATAGAAAGAATCCTTAGCTTGAACTTATAAGCCGCCCCTAATTTCACTTTTGAGTAGGCACAGAAATCCTCTCTGACCCAAAATTACATCAAATTGAATCTGCGGATATTCACCCTTTCTCCTCCCTCATTTCTCCACCTTGAATTGAACATTCAATTATCTATCAATTCAATCAACATTTATTTTCAGAAGACTCTATACTGTCCATCCTCTTTCCCTTTCAAATTTGAAAACTAATAACCACTCTTCTTTACGGATAGAAACACACATATCCAATCCATCCAACTTTACTCGTCAATGGATGCTCCTGCCGCCCACACACTCCCACTAGCGGAGGCCAGCCATTTTGAAGAATGGTTTAGAAAAGCTATAACGTGGAAAACTGGAAATGTAAGGAATTTGTAGCTCGACTTGTATCATATTCTCCATTAACCAGCGCTTTTATTGCAGAGTTACAGATGTGTATCCCCAGCCAAAGAAAAGAGGTTTGACGGCAGCAAGGGAGGAATGGTGGGACTCTTAACACCGCCAGCTTCTCCCTTGAAGCCAATGTCCCCATCTTCCTTGGACTCTCCAGTGTCGACCCGAGAAAGCTCGATCACATCTTCCCTGGTCTTTTCTGTCTCTGAATCATCGTTGTTGGCCCTACTGTGCCTGACGCCACCAATGGTAGTTACACTGCCCAATTCAAAATTAGCAGTTAAACCAAAGTCTACCTCATCAAAGGCAGTCGATCTGCCTGCTTGTTCCAAACTGTCGCCATCTATACTTCTCCCTCCTTCTCCTCCTCCAGAGAAAGCGCCAATATTTGAGAATGAGTTCTACGAAGTCAAAACTTCCCCAAAGGGCGGTCTAGGTTGTTTTGCCAAAGTGGATATTGAGTCTGGAACCATGATTCATTCCGAGGAACCTTTGTTCTTATCTTCAATGGTGCAAATCTACTACAACTTTGAACAATTGACAGCGGAAAAACAAGCTGCTTACCTGAAATTGCATTATTGGCAGGGTCTTGCTGCTCACAAAGTTCTTGCGATTTTTCAGACTAATCGGTATGTGTACCCGCCTCAACTATCAAAGCCATATATAGTCCAGCTCAAAGCGTGTGAGATGATCGCACCACTGACTTGACTTGTCCATAGTTTCCATGTACCCGGCGGCAAATCTGGGATTTTCCAAAATTCTTCTCGTTTTAATCACGCCTGTCCTGGTTTCTGCAATTGCACTTATGGATTTCGTAAAGATATTAACAAAATGATTTTCACAACCCTCAGTGATATAACAAAAGGCCAAGAAATCACAATTTCTTATGCGAATGTACCCACTCATTTGTATCAAAACTACGGTTTCTTTTGCGATTGTCCGGGTTGTCCTCCAGGGAGTTTCGCGTCAAAAAAAAGGGAATATGAAAATGATCTGAGAAGACAGGCGGAGAAGCCAATAGACAACGCGGTCGATCTTGAGCCGGAACCGTATCCAGGGAATGAAGTTGAGGCGTGGGAGAATGATATGTTCGAGTGGTAGATTGGGAGAGGGGTAGAGGAGAGAGTGTGAAAGGAGGAGAGACACTGGGTTGTTGATGGATGTCTGAGGAAGATTTACGGCATGAGAGAAAAGCATTTTTATTATTCATTGCTTCAGCGGAAGATACCAAGTTGTTGGATAAGTTACCATGGGAAAATTTGAAGATATGCACTTGACATAGCACTGGATGTTATTAGTCTTGGGGTTACTGACTCAAGTCCGAAATTGACGTTAAACTATCCCATCTACTAACTATGGGGAATGTCAGGGATGGAGCAGCGATTGGTTATCTTTCAGTTATTGGAAGGTTCATCATTTTGAACATAGAAGTTTGGAAGACTCAACGATTTATGAAATATGTTCTATCAAAGAACAGGCAGTTCTTTATGGTGACACGGGCGAGACAATGGCTTTTTCTCAACGCCTTGTTTGTGCTATTCTGGAAATTTAAAACTTAGGATAAAGATTGTGAGTTGCTGTCTGTAACAAACATAACAAAGGCGGTAGAAACGTAGACGCAAATCAAATTCGATAGTCTGTACAAACTACAGACATTGAGTCTTCAGAGCTTCTAGCTCCTAATAAAATTATGCTTATATATCTTCCATTTCCTCCCTCAATGCATAGCGTTCTCAAACTCATCCATCTCTTCCATCACACTCATCACAAATATATAAAACATACACCACACCAACCAAAATGAAAAAAATCAACCTTTAACCTCCAGTCGCAAGCAGAATAGGTCGTAAAGGAGACTTCGTATCGCCATTGATATCTCCATCTGAGACGAATACTCCTGTGAATTCTCGTATGCGAAGATTAGAGAAGGTCAAGGGGTGGGTTGAGAAGAAAAAGATGGGGGAGAAGATGGTGAGGGAGGTTCGTAAAGGGGGTGGGAAGGTGGGGAAAGAGAGGGAAGTTGAGGAAAGAGAGGGAAGTTGGGGGGGGAGAGGGAAGTTGGGGGGGGGAGAGGGAAG